>VXBZ01004168.1:0-13770 GCA_013399135.1 Heliornis fulica | reverse complement strand
TGCTAGCCATCCCCCAACAATTATGGAGTTGGGAAGATAAAGCTATTAACAGTTTTCTCTTTCATATTGAACTAAAGAAAGAAAAGGCTAAAAATAAACTTAGTGTAAAGTTCTCCAATTGGTATAGAATGTGGGGAAGTAATTGCTTGGGAAATGTCATACAAGATGGAACTAATACACCCTTATATTTTGCTGTATATGGTACGAAATTAATAATTTCACAGCCTGTTGTCCATGATGTTTCAAAGCCCTTGAATAAATTCCTTTAATATTTAAAATCAGTAATATATGCTTATCACCTTTCCATATTCTTTTTAGTACCTTTCCCTCTCAGAATAAAGGGAAAACTAATTAATTTTAGTTCAAGATTTTTTCTGTCTCTGACAGTAAGCCTGATAATAAGTTGTATGCATTACATTGCGAGATATAATTTGTTTCCAAGTGCATGATTGAATGCACATCTCATTTTGGGGTAGGTAGTTGTGGATACCTCACTGAGTCTGCTCAAATAACCTGAACCTGCAATTCAGTGATGTAAACGATACTTTGAGAAACTAGAGTGTATGTGCAAAATTAGAAAGGAAAACCAGCCTGGAAAAGGTAACACTCTGTACCTCTAAATGTATCCTTGGTAATTAAGGAATATTATTCCCTGATGTTCCTTGGTCATGCTGAGTTATAAGCATTATTGGGCTTCTTGGAGCAGACAGGTGTTTAATCTGAATTCAGCCAGAGTGCATACACTGTGGTGACATGCAACTGCTGTTGCTGTGACTTGCTGTCTGTGAGGGACCAGAGACTGAAGTCCAGGCTGACCCCAGTGGTGGTGTCTTTGAATCTTTTGGTGCCAGCAGTGATGGGGCACTTCCACAGGCTGCCCAAAGAGGTTGTGGAGTCTCCTGCTCTGGAGACATTCAAAACCTGCCTGGATATGATTCTATGCAATTTTCTCTATGGAATCCTGCTTTAGTAGGGGAGGGTTGGACCAGATCTTCAGAGGTCCTTTTTGACCCCTAATGTTCTGTGACTTTGTGGGGTGTCACAGATGGTGGTTCCTTTGTCACTCCCAAAAAACACAGGTACAACACAACAGCGTGGAACTATAAGAATTGTAGAATGTGTTAGTTTGGAAGGGACCTTTAAAGGTTAGCTAGTCCAAACTCCCTGCAGTAAGCAGGGATATCTTTAATTAAATCGGGTTGCTCAGGCTTTGTCAAGCCTGATCTTGAGTGCCTCCAGGGATGCGGCTTCCACCACCTCTCTGGGCAACCTGTGCCAGTATCTCACCTCCTGCATAGTGAAAAACTTCTTCCTAATGTCTAATCTAAACCTCCCCTGCTCTGGCTTATAAACCATTTCCCCTTGTCCTGCTGCTACATGTCCTGACAAAGAGTCCTCCCAGCTTTCCTGTAGGTCCCCTTCAAGTACTAGAAGGCTGCTATAACTTGGATCCTTCTAAATCTATGGAAACACTTTGAGAGCCTAGCATCTTTTCAGTGGGTCCCTAGGAGTTTTGCTTGTAGCAGCAGCATTGCCATTTTGCATCCCTGGCAGGTAAAGCAGGTAGTGGATACATCCAGGGTATGTAAGGCTGGGCTGTGCTCCTCTGAAGACATCAGCTTGAGCTGGATGGACCAAAGCACTTGAACATGACTAAAAAGTTTATCACCTGTCAATTCTGTATATGTAAGTGGTCTTTAGATTTGTAGCAGGTATGCCAGAGACTGCTGAGATCAATGGGATAAAAGATTCAAGCCATGTTTATGTTAGTATAAACCTTCCTAATATAACTTAATATTTGTATGCTTATGTTCATGAACAGAGTTGTTCATAATAAGACCCTTCTGTTAAATGTGCATTTTATTTAAGTATATTTAAAAAATAGAAATGTTGAGATAAGGTGCCATCAAACCATTCACTACCCTTTCTCGTCGTGTTATAAAGTACCGAAGCAAACTTCGAAGTGCCTGTAGATGCATGAAAAATACTAACTTACATGCTCGTATATAAGAATTTACTCAGCATTTCTTTAAAACTGCAGAAGTTCAGAAGCTGCACTGAAGTTCAGTGGCTTGTGTTGGGTACTATAAACATGAAACTGTTGTACATGACACCTTTAAACTTTCAGTAATAAACAATGAAGAATTGTGAGAATGGAGGAACACAGAAGATCTGCTGGCTATAGTCTTAGGTGCAGAAAACCTCATTTAAGAGCCTGTTACAAGTGACCACCCTTGTACCATTTGCAGTATTTTCTCATGTGCTTTTTGACAGCAGTTAATGCTTTTCCAGGAGACCTGTCCTTGAAATACAGATGGCTTATGGAGCCTTGTAGGCAATGAGTGTATGAGAATAGAGGGCTTCCTAGGTCTCAGGGTCTGGTCTCTCCCGTGACTGAAAATTGCATGATATCATACTGAAAATGTTTAATGTGGGTGGATTCACAATGTACTTTAGATGCTCTGTTTCACCAATGCACACATGTACATTGGGGCCACAGACAATGTGCAAATGCTCCAAAGTAAATTTGTCTCAGAAAATGGTGTTTTTCACTATGTCAGGAAGGATGGAAAGCTCTTCTGAAAGCAAAACTATGAAGAAAGGAGGAAAAAAAAAAATCGATACTCAAATTCAGTTCCTAGAAATGCTTTTCTTAATATCTGAAATAAGGTAAAAATCCTGTTAATACAGTAGCACAAATAACTACAAAGCAGTGTCCTTTGGAAGTTGTATAAAAGCAGCAGCATTTTGGATATCTGGATTTATTAGTTTCAGTTTTTGATGGATGAAGCATAACGTCTATACTTTTGTTTTAATCCAAGCAGTCATGCATTATTCAAGGCAAAAACCTACTTTATAAATCTAGAAAACACAAGCATGGCTAATATCGATTCCTCTTCTCTCTCCAGGGAGGAGATAACATTTTAACATGTTTAATTGATGCTACTTTATAAAATCACATGATCTGTAGATCCTATGTTTTTTGTTATTAAAAAACTATTATTCACTAAGGAACCATTGTAAATAAGGATCACCAGACACTGTTTTCAGAACTGCTTAAAAAAAAAAACAGTGCTGAAAATCCTTGTCTAGGAAAAGAGCCACGGTGTTCCTTGCTAGAATCATTCACCTAGGCTGACAGGATAGGGAGTCCCTGTTCTTAAGAGTGTCTCTAGGAAAGGATGGTCTTTTCAGCTGTGATGGAGTCAGAATACAATACAACTGCTGAAATCTCAGGTTCTCAAAAATCAAATTGGATATTATTTCCAGGCACAATCAGATGTTGCTTTGGGTAGTCTTTCTGTATTAGCAATAAAGTTTTAATAACTAAATTTTGTAATATGCTAGTAACTTTATATTTTATTTTGCTCGCTAATGAGGCTTTTCAAATGCTTCCTTATGTTACTGGAATAGTAATTATATAATTGAGTTGTCACTTTCCTATGTTGGGGATATCTTTCAGAAAGCACCGCAACTGATACTATCAGAGATCACAGAATCAGATGGGTTTGGGTTGGAAAGGACTTCAGAGTCCATCTAGTTCAAACCCCCTGCCATGGCCAAGGGACACCCTCCACCAGACAAGGCTGCCCAAAGCCCCATCCAACCTGGTCTTGGACACTGCCAGGGAGGGGGCAGCTACTGCTCCTCTGGGCAGCCTCTGCCAGGGCCTCACTGCCCTCACAGGGAAGAATTTCTTCCTAATGTCTAATCTAGCTCTGCTCTCCTTTGGTTTAAACTCGTTACCTCTTGTCTTATTGTTAAGCTCCCTGATAAGGAGTCCCCCTCCCTCTTTCCTGTAGGCCCCTTCAGGTACCGGAAGGTTGGATGTTCATGCTGAAACAAACTGCGGTGAATTTGAATTCCATTTACAAACCATATCTAAGGAAAGCCAAGAAAAGTTAATTCAGTTTGCCTATGAGCATTCTGGATTATGTAAGAGTATGGGAATAAGGTTTGAAGCTGCAATAGTTTAACCCCAGCTGGCAGTGTGGAACCACACATCTGCTTCCTCAGTCCCCTGAGTGGGTTGGGGACAGAATTGGAAGAAAGTGAGAAAATTTGTGGGCTGAGATAAAGATGATTTAAATAAAGTATAAGCTGTGCACACAAGCAAAACAAGGAATTCATTCACCATGTCCCATAGTCAGGCCAAACCCAGGAGAGTAGGGCTCCAGCATGCCAAACAGTGACTTGGGAAGACAAATGCCATCACTCCTAATGTCCCTCCTTCCTCCAGCTTTCTGTGCTGGGCATGATGTCATACGGTACAGGATATCTCTTTGATCAGTTGGGGTCAGCTGTCCTGGCTGTGTCCCATCCCAACAACTTGTGCACCCCAAGCCATCCCGCTAGTGGGGTGGGCTGAGGGGCAGAACTGGCCTTGGCTCTGTGTGAGCGCTGCTCAGCAGCAATGGAATCACCCCTGTTTTGACAATGCTATTTTCAGTCCATATTTAAAATAGAGCCTCACATCAGCAGGACATAAGTATAAACAAATACCTAGTGCAAAATTTACCCCACAGGTCATTGAAGATGGGAATAAAACTTGTTAACTTGGGTGGAAGTAAAAGATTTAAGGTGTATGGTGGTGGTGAGTGCTCAAAGGACCTGTAGCAAAAGGCGTGTTGCAGAGAAATATACTGATGCTATACATACTACATATGCTGCTACTAAACACAATACTTTTTATCATCCATCAGAGACACACTCAAAGTGGGTGTAGGACAAGTCAAGATGAAGAATATTTGAAGTGTCAATATTAAAGTCTGAAACACATGGGTGGGTGGGTCTCCTAATTGTTTTTACAAATGTGCTTTCATAAGCTACTGTTCAACAGACACTAGAAAGAAAACCATGTATCTTAGGTAATAATGTCCCTTTTTATTAATTGATAAATGTATTCTAATAACTGGAGGCAGCTGTTGGATAGGTAGAATGATATTGGTAGGTTTGAGACAAAGACTGGGCTGGACAAATAACTTCTGTAGGAAAGAATCCTAAGTAACAGCTGTTCCTTTTTGGCAACAGCATGGATAATAAAATATTTTTCTGTAATACATTTATTAAATGTTGGTGAGTAATATTAGTCATGGCTTCTTTTAGAAGATCAGACTCTCCAGGAAATTCCTGCACTTTCTTCCCTTGCCATGTATTTTTCCTACTCATGCAGACAGGTGTCAGAGTTAAATGAGCTGATCCTGTGGTGCTTCTGCAGTATACACCATCCTGAGAAGCTGGTGGGAACAGCACAACTGTTCCAGCTTCTGGGAAGAAGTGGTTCCTCTGCCTTTGAGCATGGGAGAGGTGTGCCATATCCATTATTTAGGGGATTAATTCTTTAAGTTTCAGAAGGCAGCCGCGTGTTTTTGGAGGAGAGAAGGGATGAAAAGGGTATAATTTTGTTTTAAGTAATGGCAAAACAAACTCCCATAGAAATGGAATCTTGATGGATTTAAAAAAGGAAAGGGAGAAAACACCTGTTTTGAAGCATCACAATAATATAAATTTATCCATGAATGCATACTTAAGTATGTTTCAGAAAGGTACCTTAGCTCACCAGGTACGAGGATAGCACTCAGCTCTGGGAGTATGAGACAAAAATGAAACCACTGACAAAACTTCCTTGAACTAAACTACCTTACAGGTTAAAAATCTTAAGCTGACTCTCTATAAGCTACAAGAGTAGAGCAGTGCATTGGTATACAGCAGTGGGAATAACATTGAGTAAGTCTTTATTTCTTTATTTGGACTGCTGGGTCAGTTATTCACCTCTCCAAGAGACAAAGTGAAGGGTCTCAGAGTGGCCTGAATTTGCTTAGGGAAAGGATGACAGTTCTAAAAATTATGAATGTGGTGAGGGTGGTACCTTGACTCTGTTGGAGTTGATGGTGAAATTTGAGCAAACAGGATGCAGCCTGATGATTCCCAGTGGCTTCCTGTGCAATAGCTTCCCTTCTGAACTAGGGGCAGGCCAGAAGAGAACAGGCGCCGGGCAAAAAAAGGCAGCTGAGAGGTAACAGGACACTTGTAAAGAACTCTAAAGGACAAATGATGATGAATGTCTAAATGAGACTTTCAGTATTCTTGTCAAGTTTTATTGTGTTGCTAAAGCTTGTAAAGCGGTGGTAGTGAATATTTGTCTAGATCACTGAGATCACAGATAATTATTTCATCT
This sequence comes from Heliornis fulica, assembly GCA_013399135.1. Lineage (NCBI taxonomy): Eukaryota > Metazoa > Chordata > Aves > Gruiformes > Heliornithidae > Heliornis > Heliornis fulica. The sequence goes on along the minus strand of VXBZ01004168.1, from coordinate 7,592 downwards.
TAACGTAACAAAGTTACATCTAGTTATTACATCTAGTTAATTCTTTCTATGCCTGATGCTGTTGATACTGTCTGGTTTGGACATGGATCACGTCATTATTTTGATTGTACGTGTTGGTTTTTATTTTTTCCTACAGATGTACACTAAATAAGATTAATAAAAACAACAGCAGGGTAAAGGAAACACCAGAGCATGGAATTTTGATGAGTTTGTGTCCCTTTTCCATGGATATTTTGATATTTTGACCACAACGGAGTGTCTGACATAGCAGCAAATAACTGATGTTATGTGCATGATAGCTATTAATACAAAATATCAGCTATGGAGAATATTATTTGCTGAAACATCTCGTCCATGGATATGGGATAGGGAGTTCACATTTTATCTGAGAGCACGTGGTTGTATAGGTACTTTGAAGTACTGTAGAGGCCAATTATTTTTAACATCTTTATTTCAATGTCCATATCTTCTAAAAATAATACAGATTTTTTTTAATAATAGGCTTCTTTTTTTTAGCTGACATTTCAGGAAGTCCTTATATAGCGTGCATAAAAATAAAGGCAAAACAGCACAATACAGTGCCATGTATGATCTGTGCCATGAGTGGTGAGAGGAATCAGTATATAGTGAAGGAAAAAAAGTCTTTGATTTTCCTCAGATCACATTAATAACTGATGAAGACTGCATATATTGATTTTGTTAAATCTTCTTTTTTGACTTTGATGTATAATTCATGGTTTAAATATACAAAATTCCAAAGGAAACTTGCTTTTTGGACGATCTTGCAATGTTTCTTGAATGTTTGGAGATTTGATTTATTGTTATGATTAGAGGTATGAACAGCTGCATGAACTCAGGTATAAAGAAAATGAATAGGATAATCAGGAAAATCTGAAGTGTCCTCTTTCCTTTTACACTCCCTGTTTCAAAACTGGGAATAAAACTATGGAAAATGTCTGTGCTGTAAAATGATCTATTGCTGTTCTATCATGTGGAATCACTTGATTTAATTTATTTCCATTTAACGGTCAAAGTATAAGAATCGGTTGCAGATCAGAAAAGCTTGACAGAACCTGGCATGAGACGATTGTGATTCTGAGAGCTAAATATAGCTACGGACGTGTTTTGTTTTGTTGTCAATATTTGATTTTCCTCTCTTTACGATGCACTTGGCTCAGTGAAAAGAAAGTTCTAATGCTTCAATAAACCTGTTATTTTCCTTTTCATCAGTTTGTAGAAATCAGACACAGTCCCAAATCAGTTGTTGTAATGTTCTGGCTGTCAAGCAACAGACTGAAAAAGTGATCAGGTCACTTAAACTTTTGTTTTTTGTTTTTGTTTTCTAGACAATATTGCTTCATTTAATATATTTTTCTTACCCTTTAAAAAGATACAAATGAGTGGCTCTGTTAAAGAAAAAAATCTAGGAGAGAGAACAAATAGTAGGCAGCATGCTCAGCTGACATCACTAAACAGCTCTGAGGTGCATTGCTGGAGGTGTTACCTCTAATTTAAAGAATCACAGCATCACAGAATATTAGGGGAGTTGGAAGGGACCTTGATCATCTAGTCCAACCCCCCTACCTGAGCAGGATCACCTAGGTTAAACCACACAGGAATGCATCCAGAATAATCTTGAATGTCTCCAGAGAAGGAGACTCCACAAACTCTTGGGACAGCCTGTTCTTGTGCTCCCTCACAGTGGAAAAGTTTTCCCTTATATTCAGATAGAACATCCTATGCTCCAGCTTGGGACCCATTGCCCCTTGTCCTATCACTGGCTGACACTGAGAAGAGCCTGGCTCCATCCTCCTGACACTCACCCTTAACTTATTTATGAACACTAATGAGGTCACCCCTCAGTCTCCTCTTCTCCAAGTTGAAGAGACCCAGCTCCCTTAGCCTTTCCTCATACAGAAGGTGCTCCACTCCATTCACCATCTTGGTGGCCCTGTGCTGGACTCTTTCAAGGAGTTCCATGGCCTTCTGGAACTGAGGGNCCTTGTTAAATCTCATTAAACTTCTCCCTGCCCAGCTCTCCAGCCTGTCTAAATCCTGTTGACTGGCAGCACAACCTTCTGGTGTGTCAGCCACCCCTCCCAGCTTTGTGTCATAACCAAACCTGATGACTGTGCACTCTATTCCCTCATCCAGGTCATCAATGAAGACATCGAACAGTACTGGTCCCAGTACCAACCCTTGAGGGACTCCACAAGTTACAGGCCTCCAGCCAGACTGTCCCATTAATGACAACTCGCTGGCTTCTTCCCTTCAACCAGCTCTCAATCCACCTCACTACTCTACCCTCCAGTCTAGACTTCCTCAGTGTGTCCACCAGGATGCTGTGGGATTTGTCAAATGCTTCGCTGAAGTCAAGGAAAACCACACCCACTGCCTGACCATCATCCATCCACCTGGTTATATCCTCATAAAAGGCCATTAGGTCAGTCAGACATGAGCTCCCCTTGGTAAAACCATGCTGACTGCTTCTAACAACCCTCTTGTCCTTAATGTGCCTGGAGACAGCACCATGGAACATGACAGTTGTTCCATCACCTTTCCCAGGACGGAAGTGAGGCTGACCAGTCTGTAGTTATCTGGGTTCTCCTTCTTGCCCTTGCTGAAGATTGGAGTGACACTTGCTCTCCTCTAGTCCTCAGGCACCTCTCCCATTTCCCAGGAGAGGTTTCTTAGAACTACTTAAAGAATTTCTCATTTGACCATCAGCACTGCTTTTGCATGCATCTTGGGGGAGGGATAAAGCTCCAAAATCTGAGGAACCCATGCAATATGCTGCACCTGGGCATGCTACTGAAACATTTCCAGTTAGACTTTTGTGAAATTTTACATATAGAGTCTAATATCTGTGCTCAATAAGGGTTGGGTTATTTCCCTCTGAGAGGGTATGACCTCTTGTAGCAGTGTTGTTATTACTTGTTGAAGAGCTATGCAGCAAATTTCTTGGCTTATGGGGAAATCCTGAACATTTTGCTGTTGTGGAGTTTTATGGCTGAGTCAAATGCTCATCAGATAAATACGCTGTTAATGACTGGAGAATTACTCTCCTTTTCGTTTTCTAATACGAGTCAGAGATTGGAAAGTGGTACCCTGCAGTATAAGGAAGTAAATGTTTACAGTGAGAACGCATGTTATTTAGAGCAAGAATTAATGCATAAGAGGACCAAAACTACTTCTGCTTGCTAACCCAGCATTTTCTCACACCCCTTTCAGCCTATGGTGCAGCTGCCTGCCTGAGCTCTCTCTGCTGTGGCAGCACCAGAAGGATCCCACCCTTGGTAGCATCTCAGGGGGACATCTGTGTTTTAGGAGAGAAGCCGAAGTTGGAGTGTTCAGTTGGCAGGGGTAGAAAATGACATGAATAGAATTTTGGTGCCAAGGTTTTGGACTTTGTGGATAACTTTCAACCTGCTCAAGAGAACATGTCGTAGCTGCTTCTGCCTCATTTTTAATTTCCCTCTCTTACAGAAGCTCAATGAGAAGGGAAGTATAATCTCTATTTTGGGTGGTTTTTTTTTTGTTTTGTTTTGTTTTTAATTGCACAGGAATTATGCTGTCATTTAGGGATAGAAATATTCTTCTATCCTTCCTATGGACCTGGGTAATCTGAATGTGACCTATTTATGTAGGCTTTTCCAATACCTTACATAGTACTAAAGAGTAGGCAGAAGGAAGGGTGGCCGCAGTCAGGCTTGTGTTAATCCTTAACCCAGAGAGCAGCTGAAGCAAGTACACAGGCAGTTTCTGATTGTCCCCACCCAGTGGGATATGAAAGAGAATTGAAAGCAGAAAAAGATAAAAAAAAACCCAAAAACCAAAACCACCCACATGGGTTTTGATAAAGACAATAAGATAAAGAAAAGTTATAATGGTAATAATGGAATATACAAAACAAGTGAACAGCACTATTTTTCACCACCTGAAGTTGATCCTCTGCAAGACTCTGAGCTGTCCCGAATCCAGGCCTACCACTCAGTTACATATGGAGCATAGTGTCATGTGGTATGGAAAATTCCTTTGGCCAATTTGGATCAGCTGTCCTGGCTGTGTCCCCTCCCATCTTCCTGTGTGCCCCTGCCTTCTCATTGGTAGAGCAACATGAGAAGCTGAACATTGGTGTGTTGTCAATGTTGCTTTCATCCTAAATCCCAAACGCAGCACTACACCAGCTACTAGGAAGAAAATTAACTCTGTTTCTGCTGAAACCAGGACAGCTTGATATGCTTTAGAAGTCACATCTCTGCTAAGAACCTGAAAGAGAGAAATTCCAACTGCTTTTATAGCTTTATTGTAAGAACCTGAAAGTTATTACAGCTGTTATTACAGCTAAGAAAGTATTGCATGCTTCCTGTGCGTGTTGTTGCAGGAAGTGACTGCATAGAGCAGTCTATAGGATAAGAGCGTATTGTAGTCTGAGTGGTTGTGGTGTAGTCTGATCAGTCATAGCAGAGACCTTGAAAGTACAGACAGAAGAAGAAACATTTCTCACACCAAAGGACCATGCATTGCTCAATCCGAATGACACAGAGAGGAACTGGTTTTAGAAATTGCAGAGCCAATACACAAGGTTTAATTGAGCTGCTGAAGCTGTCAGTGTTCTGTCTTGAAGGTACATATCTGGAAAACTTTGTGAAAAGAAGTGAGATACACAGGAATCTCTTTTGAAGGAAAATACATGTTTTAATTGATGAGGAAGAGGAACAGGGCCTTCCCATTAAGTCATTCACCAGTGACTGCTTGGAGCAGTCACCTCTGATAACGCAGATGAAATTATCTTCAGTTTGTATTCATAAACCCTTAACAGAAAAAAAAAAAAACTACTGTTGATGTTATGCATCATATTTGGAGCATTCTACGTCCTATGCTGTATGGGTACTTGCATAGGTATTGTCTGGTGTCATCAAAAGTAACAGTATTTTAGAATCTAGTCTTGGGTTTTGCTGATTATGTTCCATTTGTCTGGTATCCCACTGTTAAATCTGGATGCAACATTTCATTGGCGTAGAGCGTGTGTATGTATGATCAGAAAGGTCCTTTGTGTATTAATTATTTCACAGTTTCTTTTGTGAATATTTCTTCTGTCTGAATAACCTGCCAGGAGTATATTCATGATAAATATCCATTTTCCCTGACTGAGACTACTAGCAAAAGTATCAAGGCTTTACTGTAATTAGTTCTTTTAAAAATTTGTGTATAATCTTTTGATTGTATTTCATATTACATTTGGTACAGATAATTAATACAATATACTGTAACATGATTTCCTGTAAAAACAGAAGGTATGCATTCTTTTTATTTAATGCTGCAGTGTTCCACAGTAATTTAATTTTATAGACCAGAGGCTTAAAAGAAGTGCTGTTTCCTGATGCTAAGAGTGTTGTTTTCCCGGTTTCAGGTTGTGAGTTTCGTGCCAGGAATGTATGCTGCCAGGCTGTAAGCCTAGATGGACTCTGGGGAATCTCAGCTCAAGTGTCAGTGGAGGTGACAGAGATTGGTGGGATGTAAACTTGGCATCCTGTTTCCCTCCCTTTCTCAGGCAGTGCTGGAAAAGAGGACCCAGAGTGGGTTGGAATTCCAGTCTCTCAAGAAAAGGACCTCCATACTTAACACCCTAAGGATGGTGTTCCCCAGCAGTCAGATCTCTTGTGCTTTGCCTCTGCACAGAATCTGCTTCTCGGCCTTTCTGTAGGGCATGCTTGGCCCATAAGCCAGTTAGATTTTGATTTCCTTCAGGTTTTTCACCTCATTAATTCCCTTTGCCTTTGGGAATGATGTATGGTAGAATCTAGTCTAGAGAGTGGGTATTTTCATGAGTGGATTATTTCAACATTGCTATTATATAAAAGCAATTTTTAAAATCGCTGCAAAATGTTCAGGGATCAGATTAAAAGATGGTGTAACCTTTGTCCTGCAGACCAGGTTCTTAAAACCTGTTATTTCTGCTTGGCTTTTCACCTAAGTTAATTTCGGCTGGTGGCTTGACTTCCTTTGATTTCTCTTGGGATTTTTTCCCCTTCCTTTTTAGCAATTTAAAAACAAAAAAACAAAACAAAACAAAAATCAGTTTTCAGTAGATCACTTATACTTTTTTATTTGCTGTTTTTTCCTGTTCCTGTGATTTGAAAGAATCCAAATTCAGATTTAATGTCTGAAATTCAGCCTGATTCTTAATCTGATACTCATTGATACATTCATGCTCTGGCTTCCAAGAAAAAACAATTAGGTATTCTCTCAATTCCTTTTTAATTCCCTTATTTTCTCTGTTCTTAATTGATTGATATGAATGCATAACTATTTTGATATCTAGATGATGATAGCCTCTACTGTATCAGGCACCATACTGGTAAAACCTCAGCCTCCAGAAAACTGTTAAGCAGAATTTGAGATTTGTCATGTCCTTGGCTCAGCGGTGGAATGGGAGAAAACAGTTATTTGTGCAGAGTGAGAGGAACCTCAGAGTTGTCAATTGCAAAAAAAAATTCACAGTATATTGAAATATTACAAAGCCTTTAGGTTCCCAAAGTGCTCATGGTTATCCGCTATGTTACATAACTTTAATCTGAGCTGCTTCAGAAAGCCCAAAGCCTTTTTTTTTTATATTAAGCTATCTGCAGTACTGAGGCTGACATTTTGAAAAGTAAATGGTAAGTCTGAGTGTCTGAGAAGTGAGTTTAAGATGTCCTAAAAGGATTTTAAGAAGTTAAGCACCTGCCGTCTGAAAAGTATTCCCTTTGAGGCCTCTAACTTGAACATCTAAAATCATTAGTTATTTCTGAAAATCATGTCCACACAATACTTGCACATCCCACGCTTTTAAGTTACATACAGGCCAAGTAGGACACTAGATCTGCATAGAACAGACAAATGATGGAAGACAAAAATAGTACTAAAGGGTATGAATGAGTTGTATTAATTTTCACAACATTGCTAGATGTATAGCAGAGAATTTACCTTTCTTCCAGTTTAGTGTTGCTGTCCAATGGATGGCAACACAACACACAAAGAATTTTCTTATGGCTAATACTTTTTTAGGGATTTTATTCTTATGTGTAAATGGCCTTCCATAAGGCTTTGGGAATATGTATAAGCACATACTTATCAGGGAAGGCTAGAAACTTACTGGGTTGGCAAATGGGTAAGAAGATTAAGGGAGTGGAACATCTTCTTTATGAGGAAAGGATGAGGGAGCTGGGTCTCTTTAGCTTGGAGAGAGGAGACTGAGGGGTGCCCTCATTAATGTTTATAAACACGTTAAGGATGAGTCTCATGAGGACAGAGCCAGGATCTTCCCAGTGATCATAGAATCATAGAATTTTAAGGCTGGAAATGACCCCTAAGATCATCTGGTCCAACCATTAACCCACCGCCACCAAGTCTACCCTTAGACCATATCCTCAAGTACTGCATCTACCCGTCTTTTAAACACCTCATGAGATGGGGACTCAACCACCTACCTGGGTAGACTGTTCCAGTGCTTGATGACTCTCTCAGTAAAGAAGTTCTTTCTAATATCCAACCTAAATTTTCCCTAGCGCAGCTTGAGGCCACTAACTCGAGTTCTGTTGCCTGTTACT
>VXBZ01004166.1:25847-53368 GCA_013399135.1 Heliornis fulica | reverse complement strand
CAATGGCTCCGGTGAGGGGCACGCCAAGCCCCGCAAAGCCTTCCCGGTCCTGGGCATCGACTACACCCACGTCCGCATCCCCTTCGAGATCTCCCTGTGGATCCTGCTGGCCTGCCTCATGAAGCTGGGTAGGTGGGCAGCGCCGCGGGGGGCCCCGGCTTCGAGGGGTGGGCACCGGGCATCCTGGGGAGGGACCTCCCTGTAGCATCCCTAGTGGAGACCCCCAGGTGCATCCCGGGGAGGGACCCCCCGGAGCATTCCTAGTAGAGACCCCCAGGAGCATCCCGGGGAGGACCGCCCAAAAACATCCTGAGTTGAGACCCTCCCAGAGCATCCTGGTGAGGGACCCCCTGAGAGCATCCTGAGCAGAGACCCCCTGGAGCATCCCAGGGAGGGAGCATCCCAGGGAGGGACCCCCTGGAGCATCCTGAGTAGAGACCCACCCCAGAGCATCCCGGGGAGGGACCCCTAGAGCATCCCTAGTAGAGACCACCCTGGAGGCATCTCATGGAGCATCCTGAGTAGAGACCCTCCCAAGCATCCCAAGGAGGGACCTCTGGAGCATCCCTGGGTGGGAGCATCCGAGGGAGGGACCCCCGGAGCATCCTAGGGTGGGACCCTCCCAAGCAAGCCAGGGCTAGTTCCACTGCACACCCTGTGCAGACCCCCAGGCAGCTAGGGGTGGCGGGTGGGCACTGCTCTCCCCACGACCTTGGGTCTGTGCCGAAGGCCTGGTGGGGCAGTGGCACCCCAGCCCACCAACTCTCCTCCTGACGGGAGTGGGGCCGGGATGCTCCCTGACCACCCCTGGACCAGCTTCACTTTCCTCCCTATGGCACCTGGGCAGCAGAAGGGAGGAAGAGTCTGGTCCCTTCATCCTTTCCATCCTCAACCACTGATGCCTCTTGTAACCTTGGAGTAGTCACTTAAAAAAACCTTCAGCCTCCCCTTCCTCCTCCTCCACAGCAAAGCAGGGTGGGCCGCTGCCTCTTCTGCAACGCATCCGGAGGATTCCCGCATTAAGGATAACGAGCATCAGGGTCCAAAGGGCAGGGACACATTGGCGCTGGGATGGACCACTCTGGGAAAGCATCAGTCTGCCAGGGCCGGGGTTGTTGACAAAGTGTGTTCCAAACTTCTGCAGCTGGATCGATACCAGCTGAATTACCCCAAAGCCTGTGGCGTGACGTAACTGCCCACGCCTGCCGGCACCGACGTGCCGGACCCGGCTTCCGGCAGCGCAGAGGTCGAGCTGGCCCTGGTCCCGTTGGTGGCAGAGGGCAGGTGAACCGTTTTCCTGTTCCTGCCTGAGCGCGGGTGGCAGGAGCGGAGGGAGCTCGGTGTCCCCTTCGCTTTGCTCGCTGATGCTCTTTACGGAGCGCTCTGGTTTGCTAAAATCTTTGGGAGCTTTTCCGAGCCGGTGCCTGCTGGGAGCCGTGCCCTGTCCTGGGTCAGAGGGGTCCGGGAGACCCCTGGGTGCTGCATACTCCCTGCCCAGCTTTCTGGAACAGCTCCTCGGCCTCTTCCAGCCTGCTGTGAGCATGTAGGCAGGAAAAGCCCCATTTTCACGATCTCTCCTGGCTGTTTTATTTACACATAGCACAGGAGTGCAAACACTCCAGAGCCAGAGGCTTCCAGCCTGCCTGGGAGACAAGCAGTGGGAGCACCGGGCAGGATCCACGGGGTTTATCCCCTCCTGGCTTTGCCCAAAGTGATTTAAGACACGTTTTATGCCTTGCCATCGGCAACACAGCCTCGAAACAGCCTTTTCTCAGAGCTCAGGAGCGTGTTAAGCGACCTCTGCTAGCTGTTCAGGGCTATTGCACTGCGTTTGCAGCCCTGCTCCAGCCCAGGGATGAAACCAGAAGTGTCTGTGCGGAAGCTGGTGGAGAAAGGAGGGGCCATCGGTGCTGGCCCGCGTCCCCATCCGCGTGTGCTCCGAGTAACCGCCACTGCAAAGCACCAGAATGGGCAAGGAAAGCAGCTCCCCAGGGACATGGGTGCTGGGGGACACGGGGGTCTCCCCCTCCACAGGCACCCTCCGGGTCGCTGCATGGAGCTGGTGCTTTTGCCTGAAGCCGGGGCTCGGCTGTGCTGCGGGGAAAGTTATTTCTGGTGGCGAGCTGAGCTCTGCCGGTTCTTACGTGTTCAGAGTCTTATGCAAGGCTGCGTGTTTAAAGGGTGTATTTTAGGAGGAGCTGGCTTGCAAGTTTGGCAGGGGTCCTGTGGAGATGGCAGGTGCTCTGCGGAGCTCCGGGGATGCTGATTGCGACAAAAGCCAGACCCTGCGTTACCTCCAACGGGGGCTTCACCAGCACAGCGCTCCCGGGGCAGCCTGTTCCCTGGCCACCTCTCCCTGCTTTTGAAGGTGACAGTGTTGCTTGTTCACGTTGTTGCTGTGATACATCAGTTCCTGAGTTGCTGGTACAGCTGAATCTCGGGGTTCCCCCCTGCAGAAGCCTCTCCCAGCTCAGTGTCTAAATCCCAGCACCACCAGTCCCTTCCTGGGTCACAGGAGGGTGTGTGGGAGCAGAGAAATGTGATTTTTATCTCACCCATAGCTCTTAGGCAGCCAGGCACTGCTGCACGCCCGATGGGCTCCATGGCAGGGTGAGGCACACACATCCCCAGGCTCCCTACACAGGACACAGCTTGGAGCATCGGGAAAGGGGCTGATGTGCAGAGCTGGGATCTGCAGCGCTTCCTCTGTGTCCCCATCCTCTTAGGGGGCACGTAGTGACACACTGGGGTACGCTGTGAAACCCTGGGAACAAAGATCTCTCTGGGGGTGTGTGTGGGGGTGTGGTTTGTGCAGCGTGGGCTGTGCGTGAGGGCTTGGCTCCCCCTGACTTCTCTCCCCCAGCTTCTCCTCCAGCTCAGGATGCCCCTTCACTGGGTTGGGGATTGAGGGATGTGCTGCTGCAGAGCCTTCACTGCTTGGGATGGTTTCTGGGTGTCGTTGCCTGGCGTAGCGCAGGGTGACTGCGCGGGAGCTCCAGGTGCTCGTGGGGCTCTGCCAGGGCCAGGACCTGCAACCTGAGCCTTGTCCTGTTGCTCTGTCTCCCCATATGATGCTTCACACAGCCTAAACACACCCCAGGATTGTCCCTTCCTGGTGATTTACCTTCTCTCCCACAGCCCTTTCCGTGAGTTTGTTTGGGGCTGAGCCCTTCCCCTTTCGGAGCATTTCCTAAACCGACCCAAAGGAGGTTCTTGGAGGATTCAGCCCTTGGCAGGGGTGGTTTCTGGGACACAGGGACTTGTCACCCCAGCGTGTCCTGCAGGCGTGGGCTGGTTCTGCTTTGCTAATCCCAGCAGAGAAGGGGAAGGCTAGTGATGGCTGCTGCCTTTAATAGTCACGCGGTATTTTAAGCGTGTGTAGGAGAAGTGGGGGTGAGGGATAGCTCCAACCATGCCTTTCCAAAGCCCCATCAGCTGCGTGCAGACCTTGTCTGGTGGTGGCTTGGCTTTGCCAGTAAGGCTGGAGATGCCTTTGCTACTGAGCATTGCTGTGGAAGGTCAGACCTTCATAAAACACCCAAATCACGAGCCCTCCGTGCCAGTCTCCGAGGTTTTGCAAGGAGATGGGAAGGGTTTCCTTTGTGCTGCACCCAGGCACTGGTAGAGAAGGGCTGGGGGGTTTCTGGGTTTCCTGACTTCAAGGGCTGACCTTTTGGTTCATGAGGCTCCAGGAGCCGTTCAGGGGAGTTCAACTGTAAATACTTCAAAGTTTCAGGGGAAGGAGTGAGTCAGGCGTGGCAGTGGCAGCCTGCAGTTAGCAGTGCCTTTGCTGGCTGCGGGGACACGTGCTGGAGTCTGGTGCTCAGAGCCACCAGCTCTTACCCAGTTGGAGAAGTATTGGGGCTACCTGTGTCCCCAGAGTACAGCTCAGGCCCTGCCTTCCAGAGCAGAGCAGCACAGTGGTCCCATTTCCATCCTCCTAAAGCCACCTTGGATCGAGGTGTGCCCTGTTGCCTGTGCGCGGGGCCGTCTGTCCGCACCAAATGGCGTCTCAGGTTTGTGCAGCTTCCTGGCCTCCTCGGAGCCTCCAGGCCCTTCCACCTGGCAGCTCAAGGGAGATGAGTTCCTGCATGTCCCTGCCAGAGATGCTGCAGAGGGTCCCCACAAGGTGCTGCTTCATGGCTGAGCTCTGACCCTGCTGTTGCTCGCTGATGCACGGCAGGCCCTAGCTCGGTGCTGGACGCGGTGCTCCAGTCGGGGTTGGGGCCTGTAGCAAACCTGAGTCATTGCCTGGACTCTGCTTCCCCTGTCACAGTGCTCAGGTTTTTCATGTGTCTGGCTCTTGGGGTGTTCCCCCTCCCTCCAGACCGTCTGACAGCAGCCAGCACCAACTCTGGACTCATAGAAAAATCACCTCCTGTGTGGTTTTCAGGCTGGGGTAAAGTGAGACGGGGAGGGAGCCCGTGCCAAGCAAGTGGAAAAGGAGCCCAGAGCTGTGGGCAGCAGTGTGTTATGGTGGGGACACACCGGCCACTGCTTTGAGCATCGTTTGGGGACACAGCTCAGCCTGATTACTGGGCATTGGGCATCCCAGCATCAACCCTGTGGCACCGGTTGCCTTTGGCCAGTGCTGGCCATCCCTGGTATCTTGGGAGGAACAAGATTCAGGAAGCTGCCAGTGCCTGTGAGCGGGTGATAGGAGCTGGGGAAAGAGGAGCGAGATGTGACGGGTGTGAGTGGGGTGGTGGAGGCTGATGGAGGCTCTGAGCATGGCGGGGTGGCTCCCGCACTCCCAGGAGCAGGGACAACTTCAGAACTGCTGGAGAAACGTGTCTAGAGGCTGGTGGCTGCTGGCTGGCAGCGAGGTGCGGGTGCTACAGCCCTTGGGTGCTTTTCAAATGCTTTTAGCAGCCCACATCCCTCCTGGGGAACCAGGGCTTCTGAAGGGGCTGCCCCAGAGGTCTGAGGGACCTGTGGGCAGAGGCTTGGTTGTTGTTTGGGTGAGGGGCCACAAGTGGAGCGTGAAACCTTTTGCAGTGTCAGCACAGGGTGCGGGAACTGGATCTTGAGACCAGACATGGCAGCCACCCCGGAGCAAAGCCACCAACATGGGGCACCGGTGCCGCCTGCGTCACCGTGTGGGACACGTGTGTGTGACGTAGGGGTGAGTGTGCCAGATGATATCTCAGTTCCCCTTCTGCCGCTCCGGCATTGGCTTCCCTCAGGTGCCAGGCAGGGCTGTGCCGGGTGGGCTTCACCAGGGACAGCCATCGGCAAAGCGTGGCTGCCGGGAAAGGCTCCCGGAGGTTTCGTGGGCTGTTCCATCTGGAGCCTTGGGACTGGGTGATGTGGATTCCCTGGCTGAGCCGGAGGGAGATGTGTGTCTTCAAACCCAGCCCTGGCTTGTTCCCGGCGTGGGCTGGAGACGCCGGGGTGGCGTGTGGTCTGAGATCCCCCCCAGACGTTTCCCTGCCCGCCTTGTTGAGGTGGTGGTGGGGAAATCGGGGCTTGGTGAGTAACTGTCAGGGAAGGGTTTTGAAATGGTGACGCAGCTGGTACCACAGCAGTGGAAATTGTCACGATAACGAATTTAAACAGCCTCTTCTCACGCAGTCTCGTTGTGCTCCCTCTGCCTTGTTGGGGAATGAGCCAAGCAGACGCTGTGGGTTCCCTTTCTCTCTGCTTTGCCATCTCAGAACGAACAGCCGTGGCGATTTTTTATCCACCATGGTCTGTGCATTACTGCTGTCTGAGCAAAAAAAACCATCCAAACTGTTCTCTCCACAGACCTGAGAAACCCATTAGATTAATTAGGGCTGTAAGAGTGAAAGGCTCCCACTGTGAAACACAGGATGGTGATGGAGTGGGAAAAGCTGTCCCTGTCCGTAATGACAGCCCGCGGCTCCCGGTGAGCCCCAACGGCCGTTACAGCAGTTACGCAGGTTTGCAGCCCCCTGCAGACACCCGTGGTGGGGCCTGGTTCTGCTTTGTGGACCTCGAGGCCACTCAGGAACCCAAGGAGGTGTTTCGTCCCCGTCATTAATGAAGGCTCAGGCACCTCATGCTGGCTGTTGGGGACGAGCTGGCTCCCTGCAGGGTGGAGTTTTGAGATGGGCTGTTGGCTTGTAGAGCCCTGCAGTGGCCACGGGAGGACAGGCGCTGGCCCAGCCTTTGGGGATGTGCCAAGAAGGTGCCACCCTTCTGTGAGACCTCCAGTAGAGCCAGGGCGCTTTGTGGGGTAGAAGTGGGACGAGCCAATGTTGGTTCATGTGCTCCATCCCGAATTGCCCTGGCACCCAACCACGGCTTTACCCACGATACCCAAAGGTGCCAGAGTCCCCTTGGGAGCTGGTGGGGTGGAGGGGAGGAGGTGTCTTTTGTCTGCACTTAGTATGGGTCGATAGAGTCTGTCAGGGTTTGAGAGTCACATGTGGGAGAAGAGGAAATTGGAGAGCAGAGGAAGGAGAGAAGGGAGAGGGTTGTTCTTTGGGCACTGACGGGCTGGAGCCACTCTTCTGCAGGAGAGACAGACATCTCAGTGGCTCTTATGTAAACTAGAACCTCGTTGGCCTTGCAAAAGAGTATTTCATTAACATAATCATTTCCCTTTTCCCTCCTGCAAGTCCTGGGTTTTGGCTGGAACCTGTGGAGCTGGTGGGGGCTGCAGAGACAGTCCCAGGGTGACACAGGAGTCGGTCCTTTACTAGAGCATCGTAGAGCTGTGGGTACCATGAGAGGAAGCTGTAACAGTAAGCAGTAATGAGGATGAATTACTGCAGCTGCCTCATAAACATTTTATTTCTCTTTTTTTTTTCTCTTTTGGGTCCCCAAGGCTTAATTTGTTCAAATAAAACTGAATCCCATCCGGAATACTCCGAAAGCACAGCCTTGCCCAGCCGAGACGGAGCTGGGTTACACTTCTGCCCTGTGTGGGCAAGAGCCTCTGTGTCTGGGAGCCTGGGCCAGCTGCTGTCAGAAGTGCAGAGAGGAGCAGGGAAGGTGTGATGGTGGTTTGACTTGGGCCAGGGTGATCGCCATCTCTTCCACGGGGCTCTTGATATCTTGCTTCTCTCTCTTGTTTTCCTGCATCTTCCAGTTGTGCCTCAGTTGAGGGATGGCTGCCTCTATCTCATCAGGGTTTGTTCCTCTCTTTCCTCAGGGTGTCTCTGTGCTTCTGCCCCGGGGGGGAAGGGTGCAACGAAAGGCTCGGCAGGCAGGCATGCCCGCACACGCTGCTGCTTGTTTGCAGGGACAGGCGAGACCAGAGATCGATCATTGCTTGGAGAGGAGTAGTGAGAGCAAATTCGGTGCAGGGAGGTCACCCCACGGCTTGGGGGTCCTTCCAGAGAGAGCTTGACCCGCCTGTGTGATGGATTTGGTCGCAACAGGAGCGCCGGCCCCTTTGGAGTTGGAGTGATGTCAGAGATCCCTGAGCGAGAAGTCGGAGGACGCAGGGAAGGGAACGAACACGTGTCCTGTGGTGCCCAGGAGTGACTCATCAACGTCACAGCGACTCCTCAACGTCACAGCATCTGTGGTTGTTGTCTCCAGAAAGTCACAGTGCAACCAACCTCGAGGGACAGAGCCTAAATTCCTCTTAATGGAGGATGGTAGAGAAAAAAACTCCCCTCCTTCTCAGGACTCATGTTTGCAGAACTCCCTTTCCCAAGTTTGTGTTGGGGTTTTCAGTGCCTGGGATTATTCTGCTGTTCGGAGTCACGATGTGCTAAATCTTCCTGATGCCTTTGGAGAGAAGGCAGCTTCCCAGCCTGGTGCTGGAGATTCCAACAGCACAACTGCCAGGGGCACAGACTTGAACACACACAGGTTCTGAAGAGAAGAGCTGGCGTATCCAGCCCTGCTGGTGCCTCAGTTTCCCTTGGGAGAGCTTTTCCCACGGCAGCCTAGGTCCCTGGGGGGTGCATTTTGCAATGTGTGGGCTCCTGTCATGTAGAGGAGAGAGCGTCTGCTCCCAGGAGCGCAGAGCTGAGCTCGGCTGGGTGTGAAAATGCGTCACCGGTTTCCCGGCTTGGGCGAGAGGGTGCAGGAAGGCTGGAACGGCATCTGACGGGGACAGCTCTGGTCCCCGGGTCTCACCAGTGTGGGCTCTGCTGGTGGGGTCTCTGCATGCTGGTACCTCCTGCTGAAAGCTGGAGAAGACCTCAGGGCGGGTGGGTGCTCGCGCTGGCTCTCGCCGTGCCGCTGGCGTGTGCTGTGAGTGGCGTTGGGTTGTCTGGGTTTGTGCAGCCCGGTAGTAATCAGTGCTAATTGCAATTACCTCCTCCCGCCTGTCGGGCCCGAGACCAACAGGTTGTTTCCTGAAAAGCTTTTGTTTGTCTTTCCTGCCCCTGTTCCCGGTAGGAAATCTGCCCTTCCTGGGAAGGGCGATTGGCACCGCTCTGCTGGGGGGTTTGTCTGTGTCCCCTGCAACTGGCTCGGCTTTAACTCTTCACGAGGCTTCCAGGAGCAGCAGGATCAGTGTAGTAAATGGTGCTCCTGTCAGGGCCAGAAGCTGGGAGAGCGACTGGAGCCTTGTTTTGGGTGACCAGGTGCCATCTCTTCACATGGCCTTGAGTACCTTCTGCTTCAGAGCCACTCAGCAACCGTGTCAAACGGTGGCATTGAGCTCCATGCCGTGCAGAAACCAAATCCGATGGCTTTGTTGTAGAAATCCCCCAGTTTGAGCCACTCCTAGCCCAGCTGTTTGTGGTGTTCAGCTTGTCCAGCAGTCTGGGAAGAGCATGGCTGGTGTTATGTTTAGCTCCTGGCCCCTTTCCCTGGAGCACAAGCATTTTTTCTAGACCTTCTTTTATTAGACCTCCTCAAGATGCTCCAGTCCAGATGCTGTCGTTGCTCTGAGTCTTGTGAGGGATATAAACCCAGACGAGGATGTTGTTGCCCTATAGAAAACTCAGTTTCCCATATAGCTTCCTGGGATAAATGAGCTGTGCCAGGAAAATCCCAGCCTTGCAGGCTTGGCTGCACGATGCACCATTGAGAGATGGTGGAGAAGAATCAAAATAAGTCTTGGAGCAACAGCAGCAGCAGAAACTTCACGGTGGTTTGTCCCCATGTGCCTCTGCCTCTGCGTGCCTGGCTCCTGCTGGGCCAGTGCCCAGGCTGGTGGAGAGTGGCACCATCCTGCCTTTGAAAGTGCTGTTCACAGAGCCTGAAGGCTTCAAACAGGTTTGTTAATCTCAGCCTGTGGTTTGGGAGCGGCCTTGAAACGTGCCCAGTTAGAGGAATGCGGTGAGCGGGGTTAAACCCGCCGGGTCTCCTGAGATCCTGGGTAGCAGCCTGGCACGTAGCGCCAGCCCCTCGACCGGTTTCTCAGAGCTGCTCTGGAGGAGAAGGTTGGGTTTGGGAGCATCTTGCTGTGGGGCAGCTCTGGAGTTGGAGAGCTGGAGGGGAGCGCTCTGCTCACCACTCTGCACAGAATCACGAGGTTGGAAAAGACCATTAAGTTCTTAGAGTCCAACCGCGACTGACCCATCTCCCTGAGCACCTCATCTTCCATCTGTTAAATACACCCAGGGGTGGGGACTCCACCCCTTCTCTGGGCAGCCTGTCCCAAACTCTGACAGCTCTTTGGGATGTGGACTCTTTGGGATGGTGCACAGCTGGCTCTGGAAGAGGTTTCTTCCAGATGTGATGGGACCAAGCCTTGGCACTCCCAAGCCGTCACTGCCTGCTCCAGCCACAGCTCCACTTGACTCTGCGCTTCCCTCCCTACTTAAAAGCTGTTGGGGGACAGTCCACGGTGCGGTGGGTTTCTTGGCCTTTGAGAGCAATCAGGTCTTTCTTAATATTTGCTCTTCTTACAGAGTGTCCCTTGGTTGGAAGGAGAAGCATTCCCTAAACACAGGACTGGAAGCGGGGAGCCGCTGGGTTCTCACACCAGCTCTGCTCTGTTCACTTGGGGACTCGGGCAAGTCCATTTAATGTCTTTCATCTTTCATTTCCTTCTTACAGCTGGGAGGAAATTAATACCAGCTCTGTAAAAGACTCCCAATTGATCTGTTAATTTCTCGTGAGTGCTTCGGAGATAAAACGAGGGTATGTGCTTCTGCTCATCCTTCTCCCTGCTCGCAAAAACCACCCAATTTGGGTGTTTCTACCAAACCTTCTGTCTGTGGATTGTCGTCACGGTGTGCTGGGTGTCGTCTGTGGGTACCTTCTCCTCCTGGGAGGTGGATGCTGCCCTCTGGGTCCCCCCCAGCGTGTTCACCAGTGCACCCTCAGCCCGGGCGTGGAGACATTGTCGGGCTGTGGGCTGTGCCAGCCTGGGCAGAGAGGGCTGCTGGTCCCAGAAGGCAGCTGCTGGGACGATGGTCACTCCCAGCATGAGGTCTGGGGCCACCTACCTGCACGGATGCTCCCCCTGGGCTGCCAGGAGCCATTTACACACGGGGCAGTGTGGGCATCCTGGTGTGATGGGGGGGATGATTGTTCTAGGGTTTGCCTGTGAATTGCCAGCTCTGTCAGGGAGGCAGCGATGGTGCCTGCCCTGCCCTGCCTGTGAGGGCAGCTGCCTGGTTTTGGGAAGTTCTGCTGGCTACAGTCTTGCAGAGGGTGCCCTGGGTGAGGGCTGGTCTGTGAGGACGTGCTGGTGGGCTGGCACCCCGGGCAGGTGGGTGCCCAAACCTGAGCCTAAGCTGAGCCTAAGGCAAGCGAAGGCAGGAGGTGGAGTGGTGCAGATGGGGAGCAGGATGAGGCTCGTTCCCACTGACGGACGCCAGCGCCTCAATTAGAGTTTGCTGGAAGCTACTCGATGCAGCACAGCGGAGCCAACTGTTCAGTTTGGGTTGATCTTAATTAATTAGAGTTGGAGGGGGGAGGATTAGGCGGCATTCGGGCTGGCACTGCCTTGCCTGGCTGACCAGACCTTCTGGGGCAGGGCAGGAGGAGTTGCTGCCGGCTGTTTGGCGCTTGTCTGCGGAGCCACGGGCTCAGCAGCATGGCTGGTGGCCGTCTGGCTTGCAGAGCTGCAGGGAGTGTTGTATGTTGGGCCACACAAAGGTCTCGGTGGGTTCCCCAGGCTGTCCTGTGCCAGGTGGTTGGGAAGAGAGAGGGATGCAGCCCCTTTGCATGGGGAACCAGGCAAACTGCAGATCCAGGAGCTTTGTGCCAGCGGGGCATGGTCGAGCTGAGCCTGGGCTGAGCCCCAAGATGAGATCTCTGGTGTTGGAGCTCTTCTCTTGCTCTGAGTAAACAGCTCGTTTGAAGCGTACACAGCGGCTTTCTGCAGGGGGGGTCCGCCCATCCTGGCAGGCTGATATCCAGGGTGCCTGCGGATGATTCACAGCTCCTCTGCGTGCCCGGGATCGCTGCGTCCTCCTCCTGCGCTGCAGCACTGCAGCGCTGCCATCGAGGTCCCACGGCGGCCGCGGCGCGCTTGGCTGCAGCGCAGCAGCGTCCTTCTCCCTTGTGACCTTCCAGCGAGGCCCTGGGCAGGGCCAGGGAGATTTCCCTGGCTGGGTTGAGCCCTCTGCTTCTGGAGGGGTGTCGGGGCTGACGAGGCTCTGGACACCCCGCCCAACGTCGCCCCTGCTGATGCCCGCCCCCCCCATCACGTCCATCCCCCACGAGCGTGGGGAGGAGGCTCTGTCTGTCCTGCTCTGGGGCCTGAGCTCTGCTCCCCGAGTGTCCCCGGGGACGGTGAGATGTGGGAATGGCAAGTGGGTGTCTGCCCCCTCCAGCCGCCATGGGCGAGCGGGGTGCCCGGGCTTGTCTCTCCTCTCCTGGAGGGATTTCTTCTGTGCCTGCCGGTGGGAACCGGCTGCGAGCTGCTGCTGTGGGAGGATGGTGTGACTGGGAAGCTGTCAGACACGGCGGCTCTGCTGCCAACCCCCGCCAGCCCTCCGGGCAGCGGAGTTGAGGAGAAGCCACCCACCCTCTGCCCGGGATGAAGGCTCATCTTCCCTGACGCTGCGGTGCCGTGCTCGCGGCCCCGTTTCCCAGCATGGCTGTGGCTGGAGGGGTTCCCAGGCCAGTGTGCCCACGTCCTTGCACGGGCCAGGCCAGGCACATGCCACACAGGGCTGACTCGCTAAGCTGCAGCCAGGCTGTCGCACGCTGGTACCTGACAACATCGGCCTTTTGTTCTGCAGGGTCCAGGTTCCGGCTCGCTCCCGGGCTGGCCCCGCGCTATCGACGCCGTCCTTATCTTCCACAAAGCCAGCAGGGCCCAGGCAGGTCACCTCCTCCCGCACGCCTGCCGCGCCGGAGGAGGCTGTACCGGGTGGCTCTCAGTGCTCCTATCGCAGGAAAATTTCCATTTGCCCCCAGTTGGTTTGTTTGCAGGATGGGGAGGGAGGAGAGGGAAAACCAGGGGCGATTCGGTGGCTGTGAGGTGGGTCCCAGCGGTTTGAGCAAGGGCTGTAGGCAAGGGGACAGTAGTGTCACACTGAGGTCAAACAGGACCGCGCTTTCCGCAGCCAGCACCGGGGTCGGATGGCTCTTGGCTGCGGCGATGTGACTTGCAGGGGCGCTGTGTGCGCTCCAGCTCGGGATTGAGGCCAGGCTGGGTGAGGCACCTTGTGTCAGGGACCCTGTGGGGACCCAGCAGTGCTCTGGGTGGCTCTGAGCTGCGCCATGGCACCGCTTGGGCTTTCATCCCCCACCCACCTGCATCCCATGTCCTGCTTAAAGCAGACAAAACCCTTGTGCTCCATCCCTGACTGAAGATGTCGGGAGGCTGCAGCGCTGGATGTGTGGCTCTTACCCCCAGTCCCAGCCCCCTGCCCGGGGGGGGGCACCAGGGATCCCCAGATTAGGGCTGGGTGTCTGGCCTGTCCCTTCTCTCCCTGGGCTTGCTTTGCACACGGAGCTGTGGGGAGCGTTGGGCGGTGTCTGCGTCACCTGAATCATCAACGCAGCACAAATTAATTGCCTTCCTGATCCTCGGCTGTTCTTCATAATTAGCAGCAAGCAAATAATCAGGCTGATGTGGAGGAAATACGAGCGCTCTCTGTACCTGTATCTTAACAACACAAAGGCTTCTGAAACGCCGCTTTTGGGTGGGATATCTGAGCTTTTCCCTTCTGAACAACGAGGTTAAAGGTTGCCCCATGCATCCCAAATGCCTTAAACCACCCTGGAGATCGCTGCAGGACCACGTGTGGGAGACCCGGCCCTGCCCTAAATCCCTGTGCCGGGCTGAAGCAGGACAGGGCTTGGCAAAGCCGAGGGGGTCCCCGTGCTGGCGGAGCGGCCGCTCGGTGGGGGCCGAAGGTTCAGGGATGTACCCTAAGAGCCGCGGTTTTACCTCCTCCCCTTGCAGGGCGAGCTGAGCCGTGGCTTCGCTCTATTTTTAGGTGTAAATCAGCAGCTCTTTAATTCCTTTCTAGCAAGTTACATGTCCAGCCTGTTCCCTCGAGACTTCCCCATTACCTCGGGTAGCCGTGCCGGTGCCAGGTGCATTCCTGCTCTCCGTGCCCTCCCCCTGGCTCCCTGTCCCTGCAGCGGGTCCGTGGATCCGGCTCCAGAGACGCTGCCAGGTGGCTGCGGGGCATCCCACGAGCCTTGTGCCACCAGCAGTTGGAAAAGCCTTGGAGGGTCTTTGGGCAGCTGCTGCCGGTGGTCTGGGGAGGAAGAGCGGGATCCAGAGCTTTTGTTTGGGAGGAAAAGGGGATAAATGGAAAGAAGCTGCGGCTGAAATCTGGGAGTGTCAGATGGGTTTTCCCTCGGGAACGAGTTGCAAAATGCCCTGTTCCTGCGTCGCGGTGCTTTAACCCTGCCCGGGCAGAACGGGAGAGCCTGGGCAGGGTGTGCTCGGTGCCCTGCAGACCCCAGAGCCCAGCCCCCACCCTGCCCCAGTGTGTCTCTAAGCAGGGACCAAAGCAGAGGAGGGGGCTGGGCTCCCCAGGGCTGGTGGCTCAGCCGGCAGCAAATCTACGTGTCCAGGCTCTCCATGGTCCCCATGTCCCACAGAGGTGTGGGAAGGTGTCCACACCTTCCTGCACCCCTCTCCCCCGTGTCGCTGGGTTCACCGATGATGCAGAGCCGCCGTGTCTCCGTACAGCCCTCCGGACCCTGGCGGCCCGGTGCTGCTGAGCCACGTGTGTCCCCTCCAGCCCGTGCTCTGCAGTGTCCTTCAGAAGGGCAGCCCTTCTGAGCATGCCTGCTCCCCCTCGCCGCCTCCTCCCCAGCCCTGT
This sequence comes from Heliornis fulica, assembly GCA_013399135.1. Classification (NCBI taxonomy): domain Eukaryota; kingdom Metazoa; phylum Chordata; class Aves; order Gruiformes; family Heliornithidae; genus Heliornis; species Heliornis fulica. Next base: position 39,251 of record VXBZ01004166.1, on the reverse strand, counting down.
GTCTTCTCCTGGGGCTTTTCCAGCACCGCAGCACGCTCAGCCACCCAGTCCCACCCTGCAGCCCAGGCAAGCACCCATGGGTCCCCGGGGCTGCCACAAGCATCTCCTCAGGGGCTTCACCACCCCCTTGCCCAGATTCACCCCTCATCTTCCTCCCATCAGGAAAAAAACCTCCTCCAGAGAGTGAAGAGCATCTAATCCCTGGTTAATAACTGTAATTTCTCTCCCGGGGCTGCCGCCTGCCTGCTGGCTCCCGCTGCCGCTCTCATCAGCTCCCGGGGCCCGGGAGGACGGTGTGTTTTTGTAACCGTTCCCGTTTCTCCTGCTCCCCAGCTAACAGGCAGCTTCCTGGAGGCAGCCTGGCTTTCCCGCAGCGCTCGGCTGCGTGGGCGCTTGGGAAGCCGGGGTGAAGCTGCAGGAGCATCCTGCTTAACCGTGAATGCACCGAGCCCTCCCGCCAAGTCACGTTCTCCCTTCCCTCCTTCCTCCCGTCAGACACTGGGCTTCATCCTCCTGCGAGAGGAGGGGATGTCATTGACCCCGGCCGGCCTCATGTTCCCGCTCCGGGAGGACGTGGCGGCTGATGGTGGTCCCAGCTGTGGGGACAAGTGGTGCTGGGGACTGGGGGGACCCTGCAGTGCTGGTCTGCAGGGCTGGAGCGCTGTCTCTAACTGGTCTGTGTTACTGGTCTGTACAAGGTCTGTGTCGTAGCTGCACTGTTGTATTTGGTGTGTCTGAGCAGCGGTGCCGCTTGGCACCCTGGGGATGGCTCCCACGGCTCCAACGCCAGCCATATCCCCAGGCTGGCAGCCGAGGGGGGATGTAGGTGTCTCCCAGACCTGGCCTGGGACAGGGAAGTGCGTGGAGGCTCTGCCTCAGATCTTTCAGCAGAAGTCTGCCCTTGAAGCATTTAAAACTGTTCCTTCCGCCCTGTGTTGAGAGCGGCCTTTAAAATTAGGGGAGCGCTGCCAGGGCTCTGACTAAGCCCGACCTTGGGTCCTGTCCCATGTGGAGCCGGAGGCACTGGAAGGGAGAGAGGTCCTGTGCTGGTGGGATGAGGGAAATGCCCCAGGCAGGGACGGGAGGGACCTGAGGGTGCTGCAGGACACGGTGCCTGTGGTCCTCGGGGCTCTCCGCCATGGGACAAGGCTGTGCTGAGTGGAGGGGGTTGCTCCCAGCGCCAGCAGTGGGTTCCCAGCGCCTTGAGAGCTGCAGACCAGTCTCAGAAAGGGTTTCCAAGGGGCTGTGAGCAGCTCGAGGTCGCCTCTGGTATAGCCACAGTGCAAAAGCGTTGCCTTGGGCAAAGGCTCCCCAGGGACCTGGCTCAGCCGGTTGGGTGCCCAGCACCCATCTCTCCCGGTCCCTTCAGGCTCTTCCCCAGGAGGCTGAGGATGGAGACAGATCAGATACAATGGGTTTGGAGGTATGAGGCAGTGAAGGAGCAGAGGCTGCTGGATGGAGCTGATGTAACACACCGTGCACAGCATCCGGCCCGCGCGCCGTAACCCAGTTAGAGCCGGGGAAGGAAAAATCTCCACGTAGGTCGGTGTCTCTCCCAAGCTGCTCGGTCAGGGGTAAATATTTACATGGTGCTACATCCTCCAGCAGCCTGGTCCCCCTTGGCAGGGTGGGACCGACCCTTTGGCTGCTGGAAGGGGAGCCCTGGCGTTTGCTGGGGCAAGGGCTGGCTTAGGGAGCGAAAATGTAGTTTGTCTTGCAGTGAAACCCAGCAGCCACGTGCGGATTGTCGCTGCGGTCGGTGCGGGCAGTTCCTGATGCTGCCCGGGGTTGCCTGTGTTGGGGCAGAGGGTTCAGGGTGTTCAGGAGCTGGAGAGCAAAGTTCTGCAGCACAGGCATTGCCTCGCAAGAGCCGTCCTCACCCCACCTCACATCACTTTGGTGTGAAGGATGGGGGGTCCTGATGTCCTTGGAGCGCTTGGGGTGGGCTCAGCTGATGTTGAGGCTGGAAAGGCAGTTCCCAGCTCCTTGTGCCCAAACCCAAGCATGAAATCACGGCATAGGAGGTGGGCAAGAAACCCTTTTAACAGTAACCATTACCTTCTGGATTTCCTTTTGCCTTGTTTGCTCAGGCTCTCGGGGTTGATGTTTACTCAACTGTTCTTGCTTTTAATAGCTTCGGCTGTGTTTGATGCTGTTGAGAGGGAAGCTGCTCCCACGGGGTTTGTTTTCCAAAGGAAGAATCTCGGATGACTGGTGTGCCCAGGGCTGGTGATCTGGGGAGCACAGGTCACTCTCAGGGCAATGGGGTCTCAGGGAACTCCAGAAAAACCAGCCAAAAACCCAGAGGGTGCTTCTCAGCGGGAAAAGCAGCTGTGTGCTCGCTGTCCCGCTCCCTGCATCCCCGCTCGTCCCCGGGCTGCAGATGTGCTGGAGGCTGGGCTGCCTCATCTCCCCACTCCACAGCACTTGTTTATTCCGGGTGTGCAGGCGGAGATGTGCCGGGCGCCTCGTACACAGGCCCTGCCTCTCCTCAGGGCTCCTCGCTCCGTAGGGACACGTGTCCCGTGCAGCCGGTGCGAGGCCGGCAGAGCCCTCCCTGCCGACAGGACCTCTGGGCTGCCATGAAAGGTGTTAAAAAACAGAGGGAGGTGAAGCAGCTCCGGGGTCTGGCTACTTCTCTCTTCTCTTCTCTTCTCTTCTCTTCTCTTCTCTTCTCTTCTCTNTCTCTCCTCTCTCTCTTCGCTTCTCTTCGCTGACCCAGCCCAGCTCCCTCAGCCTGGTGGGTACCAGGGCTGGCGAGCAGCACAGCTACCTGCTGTGCCACGAACCCTTTACCAGCACAGCTGGGAACAGGAGCCTGAGGGCAATTAAGGCTTATTATTACCATTAAGGCTCTTATTAAGATTATTCCCCTTCCCGACACCCCTGGCTGTGCCCATGGCTGAGCATCCTCCTCCTCTGACATCCCCAGCATCCTGCCGCAGCCTCCCTCTTCCCCGGGAGGGAATTCCAGGCTCAGAGCTGGGATCGGCCGGTTCGGCTCTGCCCGGCATCGCCCCGTGACTAGCGCCTGTCTTCCCTGCGCAGGATGCCGGCGCTCGGAGCGGGATCCCAGAAACAGATCGGTACCGATGAGCCTTCATGTGCTCTAAAAATACCGAGAGCGGGGAGCAGGGAGCGAAAAATGGCTGAGATTCCAGGGAATCAAAGGCATAATTAACACACAGCCCGCCTGAGTGTATTTTTAGGGCCCTACAAAAAGGCTCTAAACCGCAGAACTCCCATCAGCACGCGAACGTTCTGGTTTCATGGGATCCTGGGGCCGGTGGGGAAGAAGCAGGAGATGCTTAATTGCCAGCGTTGGTGTTTTATTCATGATTGAAGGTACTTAGCGAGTGAAGAGCGCTTTGCCATGGGCTCCTCGCTGCTCCTGTGGCTTTAAACCCTGTTCTGGTCTGGGTGGGTGGGTGCTGAGTGTGCTGGAAGGGCTGGTGGTCCCGGTGTTGGCATGAGCTGGGTTAGGAGAAGGGATGATCAGCCCCGCTGCAGTGGGGAGCTGCCTGCCATCGCTGCCGGGGTGCTCAGTGCTTGTGTGGGCTCCTGGGGGGGGTTGGAGGCAGAAGAAAAACCCTGTGGGGGTACTTCAGGAGCTGCATCCAGCTCCGGAGGTCCCTGAGAGGCGGCTGAATGTTGAGAGAGCACCGTGAGAGAGCTGGGCTGCTTCCCGTTGCCTCGGGGTGTTTTGCTCAGAGATGGGTGCTGCTGTGGTAAAGCCAAGGTGTAACCCAGACCCCTTCCCACATCACTCCAGTGCCCCAGACATGCTGGAACCACTGGGCTCTCCACAAAACATCTTGTCTGAGCCTGCATGGAGCCTTGGGTGTGATGAACCCTCCGGCCTCTGCAGCGCTGGGCGCTCCCGAGGTGGCACCGCCAGCTCCAGTGGCAGTTTGAGGTCTAATCCTGCCCTCGGAGTCCCATGTGTGGCTGGGGCCGATAGCTGACTCTCTGCCTGTCCTTCGGGAGCAGTTGGAGCCAGAGCTGTGCAGCACCTTCCCCGCTCAGCTGCGCAGGTGGAGGAGGGATGAGCTGGCACCTCGACGCAGATGTGGTCCCTGTGGGCTGACGCGGGGGGGGCAGCGGGGGGACGAGCTCACTGCAGCTCTGGTTCGTCAGCGGGATGGTGGCTCGTTAGGGACGAGGGGGTTTTTGTAATGTGTTGTGAAACGATGTGCAGATGGCACAGTTGCCTGGCCAGAAGGAGCTGAGGAACACGGGATGCCAAGGCAGGTTCCTTATTTTAAACCACTTCCCGTGCCAGGGAACAAATGTGCCTCCCTTCCCGGTGCTGATTATCAAGCCTGGAGAGGATCCAGGACGCCCGAGTCCCTCTGGGGGTGTCGGTGCCTTGGCTGAAGATGCCTGGTGTGGTGCTGTGTGCCAGGCTGGGTGCTGCCCGTGTTGCTGAGGGGCGGTGGGTGGGTGGGCAGACATCCTCCTGGCACAGCTGGCGGGGAGACCTGCGTGGTTCATAGAGGGGAGAACATGTCCCCCCTTACCTGGCACCCCAAGGAGCAGCTCAGCACCACGGGGACATGTCCTGTCCCTGTTCCTGAAGCTGGAGGAGGGGGAAGAGGGAACCACATCCTCAAACCCACCGAGCTCCAGGGCCGGGCTGGGTGCTGCCGCCTCTGCCAGCGCCTGGTACGGGGGTGGAACGGGCTCGGCGGGCAGGCAGCCGTCTGGCAGGAGGTAGATGCCAGTGCCTACGTGTGCTACGGATTAGTGTCTGTGATGGGAAGAGCTGGAGCCAGCGACAGTTTGTGTTGTGAGAACTGCCTGTGCCACGGGGGCCTGGGGGTCCCCTGAGGGACCCCGGCGTGCTCAGAGGGCGGCAGCGCCATGTCACGCAGTGCTGGGGTATGTGGGGCAGGGGACACCGCACTGTCCCCTTTCCAGCTTGGGAGCCTGAGGAAGAAGGTTGGAAGGGGAGCAGAGGCACATGAAGAGTTGAGAGTCCTGGGGAGTGCAGAGGGGGCTGACAACTGTCCCCATACCCCCCCAGGGGTGTCCTGCAAAGAGCACCCTCCCGCCGCATCACCAACACGTGTCCTGCTCTCTCCTCCCCTCTCCAGGATTCCACGTGATCCCCTCGGTGTCCAGCATCGTTCCCGAGAGCTGCCTGCTCATCGTGGTGGGCCTGTTGGTTGGGGGGCTCATCAAAGGAGTGGGTGAAAAGCCCCCCATCCTCAAGTCGGACATCTTCTTCCTCTTCCTCCTCCCACCCATCATCTTGGATGCCGGCTACTTCCTCCCTTTGCGCCAGTTCACCGAGAACCTGGGCACCATCCTCATCTTCGCCGTGGTGGGGACGCTCTGGAACGCCTTCTTCTTGGGTGGTCTCATGTACGCCGTGTGCCAGCTTGGTGGCCCCGGCCTCAACCACATCGGCCTCCTGGCCAACCTGCTCTTCGGCAGCATCATCTCCGCCGTGGACCCGGTGGCCGTGCTGGCCGTCTTTGAGGAGATCCACATCAACGAGCTGCTCCACATCTTGGTCTTCGGCGAGTCCCTCCTCAACGACGCCGTCACGGTCGTAAGTGGCTGAAGGGGGCTTTGCCAAGGGCTTTGCTTTGATGAAGTGGCTCTGGGGGGTGGCACCAGGACTGGCAGCTGTCAGTCAAGCCCTACAAGCAGAACTGGACTGTTCCATGCTGCCCGGTGCCTCCTGCCAGCTGAGCTGCTGCAGCTCCGCCTGCTCCCGACCTTTTGCAGGCGCAAAGTTAAATATAAATCAGCACCAAGGGGGGGTGAGGTGAAACACTTGGCACTTTGGGGCAGCTGAGAGCATGTGCCCGGCAGCTGCCGCCTCTCGGTGAAAGGCCGGGCTGTGCCGGCACCGTGGTCTCCTGGGAACCTGCTCTGCTGGTGCAGTTGCTGCCGTGCGTGTGCCCATCTGCCAGGGAAGGGAGCGGGAGCGTGGCGGGGCTGGTGCGGGGTTGGGCAGTGCTGCCCTGCAGCGACAGCTCCGTCCCATCTCCTCATGTGACCTGTCCTGGGCACCAAAGAGGTTTGAGGGACGGGACACAGCAGCCACGGCAAGGGGAGAGCCCGGGTCACCCCCCAGCCCCTGAGCAGCAGCTCCACAGGGACCTCTGGGAAGTTCGGGGATCAGGCCTCCACTCTGGGGCTGGGCTGTTCCCAAAGGACACCTGTGCCAGGGCTGGCTGGGCCACCCTTACAGTGTCACCCTCTGAACTGCTTTGTCCTGGCTCGTGTCCCGTGTCCCAGCCGTCCCCTTCGTCGCCGGCTGCTCAGTGCCCCGCTGGCGCAGCTCCTGGTGACAGGGAGGGTGCTGCCCCACCACAGGACTCTTCCCCGGTGCTTCTCCCTCTTTCTGAGCAGAGGGGCTGCCCGCAGGCTCCATGTCCCTGCTCCCACCCCCAGGAACACTTTTGCCTGCTGCTCCCACATCCATCCCTGCCCGTGGTGCAGGACTTGTCCCTGTTCATGCCACCATCCCACCCATCACCTGTCCTGCCACGGTGTCAGCTTCTGCTGTGAAATCCCCCCGCTGAACGTGCCTGGGGGTGTCAGTGTGGTGCAGCTTGGGGGGCTCCTCCAGTAGCTGCATCAGGGGGTTGGGCTGTTCTCTGCACTGAGTGGGGCCGATGGCGGCTGCTCTGCCCGGGCAGGTCCCCTCTGAGGTGGGGTTGGCTTTTGCCCACTGTGCAGTTTGACCCCATCATCTCCCTTCTCCCCCCAGGTCCTCTACCACCTCTTTGAGGAGTTTGCCAACTTCGAGCAGGTGACCATCATCGATATCATCCTCGGCTTCCTCAGCTTCTTCGTGGTGTCGCTGGGCGGTGTCTTCGTGGGCGTCATTTATGGGCTGATCGCGGCCTTCACGTCCCGCTTCACCTCCCACATCCGCGTCATCGAGCCGCTCTTCGTCTTCCTCTACAGCTACATGGCCTATCTCTCTGCCGAGCTCTTCCACCTCTCTGGCATCATGGCGTGAGTTGGGCATGGGGGGATGTGGTGCCCTCCTGTCCCCGGGGCAGGGCACCATCTGCTGTGGTGTAACCGCGTCTTGGGCTGTCCCAGCATGGCCAGTATGTGACCAGTGTGGGCCAGAGGAATGTTTGGGCTGGGGTATGTGAGGAGGCAGATGACGGGAGCGACTCTCCTGAGTCACCCCACAGATTCTGGGGTGCTGGCACCCTCTTGCCCGGTCTCCTGGGCAAGGGGTTGAGGCTTTGTGCTGCCTGTCCTTGATGCTGACACCTGCCCTGCCTGGGGAGCGCAGGAACCCCGTGGTGCCTTCTCTTGGTGGCTCCCAAGCCCCTGTCCTGTGCTGGGGTTGGGTCCAGGAGCCACAAAATGCTGCTGCAGGGCTGGGGTCAGGGCTGTCCCCGCGTCCCCATGGCTGCTGAGCGCCCTGACCCTGTCCCTAGGCTCATTGCCTCTGGCGTGGTCATGCGGCCCTACGTGGAAGCCAACATCTCCCACAAGTCCCACACCACCATCAAGTACTTCCTTAAGATGTGGAGCAGCGTGAGCGAGACCCTCATCTTCATCTTCCTGGGTGTCTCCACCGTGGCTGGCCACCACTACTGGAACTGGACCTTCGTCATCAGCACCCTCCTCTTCTGCCTCATCGCCAGAGTGTTAGGTGCGGTGTTGCTGTGTTGGCAAAGTCCTTGGGGGTGTGGTCCTGAGTGGTGGGCAGCTCTCAGGGCCATGAGGCCCGTGTGCTTGCCTTACTGGGGAGACTGGAGGTGACTGGGGGCACTGCCGGGCCGTGGGCATCGCCTGGCTGCGCGGGGCTGAGGACGGGTTTGTGCCAGACCCAGCTGAGGGGTGTTGGGGTGGGTGAGTGGGACAGTGCCCACCCGTGCCCACGGCCGTGAGGGGGGGACACCGTGCCAGGCTGCCAGGGGTGGGAGTTCCTTCCCCATGCGCTCACATGAGGCCCTACCCCCTCTCCCAGGCGTCCTGGTCCTCACCTGGTTTATCAACAAGTTCCGAATCGTGAAGCTGACGCCGAAGGACCAGTTCATCATCGCGTACGGGGGCCTGCGGGGAGCCATCGCCTTCTCCCTCGGGTACCTCCTGGACTACAAGCATTTCAGCATGAGGGACATGTTCCTCACGGCCATCATCACCGTCATATTCTTCACAGTTTTTGTGCAGGTTGGTGGCACATCCCCAGACTCCATCCCTGCCTCCATCACTGTCCCCCCTTTTCCCAACACACCATCGGCTGCCGAGCGGCACTATCAGCACAGAGCCCCACGCTCCCACCCACGTGCTGAGGGCAAGGTCTGACCCACCCTCCCCATTCCCCAGGGCATGACCATCCGTCCCTTGGTGGACCTGCTGGCCGTGAAGAAGAAGCAGGAGACGAAGCGCTCCATCAACGAAGAGATCCACACGCAGGTAACGCGCTGCGCCCGGCCGGCCCTGCCTGCGCGCTTCGCTTCGCCGCCTTAGCCCCCTCTTCTCTCTCTGCTTCTGCCGCCTCCACCGCTGTAACCAGGCGGGGTCACAGAGCGGGAGCTGCCCCTAAATCGGTGCCCAAGGTAAGGGGGGACGGAGCGAGGGCTCTCCCCTGTCTGTGTCGTCCAGTGCCCGCTCCGACCCAGACCTCCCCTGTACCTGGTAGCGCAGCAGCCCGGTTGCGTAGGACGGAGCTGCCCTCCTGAAGCCCATCCTGGACCCACGGCCCTGATGTTGCACCCCCTGAGTGCCCTCACCCCTGTGTCAGCGTGGGTGTCGGGGTGGGAGAGGGTGGGGAGCAGCCCTGTGAGTGCACCCACGCCTTGGCCCTTCTCTTCCAGTTCTTGGACCACCTCCTGACGGGGATCGAGGATATCTGTGGTCACTATGGGCACCACCACTGGAAGGACAAGTGAGTGTGGGGGTCTGGGGACTCGTGTCCCACAGGGGAGGTGATGGGGAGGGATTGGAGTCACCACCAGGCAGGTTTCCAGCCCCATGCCGGGGTTTATCCATGCCGGAACGACCACGTGTGTGTTCCCCACAATGGATTACAGCCCCGGGTGGGTGCAGGGGGGTGTCAGGGCCGTGTCACAGACAGAACCCGCAGAGCGTGGGCGCTGCAGCGGCCGGTCCCAGCTCAGGACCACGCGATGTGGGTGTGAGCAGCCGTGGGTCTTTCGGAGGCTGCCTGGCATGGGAGGGCATGGGGGCAGCCTGGCCTGACCCCTGTAGGCGCCACCCNCTGATGTCTCTCTGCTCCCGACAAGGCTGAATCGCTTCAACAAGAAGTACGTGAAGAAGTGCCTGATCGCGGGGGAGCGGTCCAAGGAGCCCCAGCTCATCGCCTTCTACCACAAGATGGAGATGAAGCAGGCGATCGAGCTGGTGGAGAGCGGCGGCATCGGCAAGATCCCCTCCGCGGTCTCCACCGTCTCCATCCAGTGAGTTCCCCGGCCCTGGCCTCTTCCCTGGCAAAGCAGAGCACTTCCCGCTGGTGGCCACAGGGCAAGCAGCCATCAGTCCTGTCACAGCCGCTGGTCCTGCCGCGGCCATCGCAGCGTCACTCTTCGTTCTGTGTCTCCACGCAGGAACATCAACCCCAAGACTCTCCCCGTGGAGCGCATCCTGCCGGCCCTGTCCAAGGACAAGGAGGAGGAGATCCGCAAAATCCTCCGCAACAACCTGCAGAAAACCAGGCAGAGGGTGAGTGTCCCCTGGCACCCTGTGGTCCCCGCTGTGCTTCCCATGAGGGGTGGCCAGGGCCACCTCCAACCAGAAGCCCCTTCATCGCTGGCGTCCCTGCCCTGCAACTCCTTGTGTTCTTCTGGTTTTCCTCCTGGGGGGGTGCTGGGAGGGTGCTGAGCTGATGCCTGGGTGAAGGTGGGTACTGGTCTGACCCCTCCAGTAGCACACAAGGAGTGAGCCCCCAGCTTGCCAGACCCACTCAGTCGCTGGGGGCTGTGCCTCAATCTCCGAGGGGACAGTGCTGCCACCTTCCTTGGCGTCTCTGTGGGGTTTCTAACCCGTGTCCTTCTCTTGGGGCATTTCCCAGCTGCGATCCTACAATCGGCACACGCTCGTGGCCGACCCCTACGAGGAAGCCTGGAACCAGATGCTCCTGCGGAGGCAGAAGGCCCGGCAGCTGGAACAGAAGGTGCCAGGGGGATGCTCTAGCAGGACTGGGGAGTCCAGGGGGGCTTCTAAGCCTGGGAAGGACATGGGAGATCCTTCATGGGGAGGGGGCTGAGGTTCAGATGACTCGGAAGGAGCCGTGAGTGTGCCCGCTGCATCCCACTGCTGCTTCTGGCTCCTCCCTGGGGCTGGGGTCACCTCCCTGCTGCCCCCACCCCTGTACCCTGGCCAGCCCGATGGAGACGGTCCCTGTGCTCTGCTTCCAGATGAACAACTACCTGACGGTGCCGGCTCACAAGCTGGATTCCCCCACCATGTCCCGTGCTCGCATCGGCTCAGGTAGGTGGGACCGAGCTGCGGGGGGAGCAGCGCTGGTGGCACCTCTGCCCTGCACCCCTCAGCTCCCCCATCGCCCCGATGGTCCCCATCCTTCTCCCTGGTGTGTGACGCAGCCAAGCCGGGGGGGTTGGGCACACGGTGGGCTCTGCTGGAGCAGAAGCTCCCAGCTCACCTCCTGGCACGGTTCCCACTGGGAAATCCACCTGGTGAGTGGGTGCAGGGCTCAGCTCGCTCCATCCTGCTCTGGCCATGCTTCCCCCACGCTCTCCCACGGAACGGGCCAGGACCACTCGGCCCCGAGACCTGTCCCCGGACCACCGGCCTCTGCAGCACCTCCCGTGCTGTGTGTCCCCTGCTCTGGGGACAGTGAGGGGCTGTGCAGAGTGTGATGGGCTGTGACGGGGTGTGACGCCGTTGCCAGCGCTTGTGGAGCCGGTGGATAAACGGCAGAGGGCAGCTTCGCCCTTGCAAATGGCGCAGCCCTGGGAACGGGGCCAGGCTCTGGGACGGATCCAGAGGAAAGGGAATTAAACAGCAGACTCGGGAATTAGGAAAGGGAGGGAGCCCCAGCGTCCCACCCCGAGCGTCTGGGACGTGCTAGCTGGGGACCCTGAGACCCCAATCCCTTCCCTGGCTTATTGTGACCCAGTTTGCCCACGGGGCCGTGCCTGACCCCTCTCTGCCTCCCCAGACCCACTGGCCTACGAGCCCAAGGCAGACTCGGAGAACCTGCCCATCATCACCATCGACCCAGCCTCTCCCCAGTCCCCCGAGTCCGTGGACCTGATGAACGAGGAGCCCAAGGGCTGCAGCGGCCTCCCACCCTCGCCCGAGGATGACGAGGAGGGGCTGGTGATGCGGATGAAGGAGCCTTCCTCCCCGGGGACTGATGACGTCTTCACCCCGGGCACTGGTGACAGCCCCAGCAACCAGCGGATGCTGCGATGCCTGAGCGACCCGGGGCCGCGGCCGGAGCCAGAGGAGGGAGAGCCCTTCATCCCCAAGGGGCAGTAGCAGCCGACTGCGAAGCCTCACACTCCTCTGTACGGTTTCTCTCTCTTCATTTCCTCTTCTCTCTTTGCTCTCCGTTTTTGGTTCCCTCTGTCACTACACGCCGCGTTCGGGATGGGGAGCCCGTCCTGGATGGACTGGGACTGCCAGGACAGCGCTGCCCCACGCGCCCCGCGCCGCCCCCGAGGAGCGGGGAAGGAGCCTGGGGACACGCTGGGCTCCTTGGCCACCGTGGCCGGGGGGTGACAGATGATTTACCACCCGGTGCTGGGGTTTGCAGGTGCCTCCCGCCCCGGCGGGGCTTTCTTGGAGGCTGCCCACCCACTCGGGACCCTCGGGTGGCTCCTTGTGAGGCTGTGGCTCTCGTGAGGGGCTGCTCTGCCCCACGGAACCGCTTCACCTCCCCCAGGCTTCTGGTGTACCCACCCCTCACCTTGCTCTGGAGGTTGGTGGGCAGGAGCCAGGCTCTGCGCCCCCCAACCCCCTCCCAGGGACCTCAGGCTTGTGCTGCTGCTCCCCACCACGGTCGCTTCGCCCACGGGGCCGGCGGCCACCCGGGAACTTCTCCTCCTGCCCCACATCTCACGCCAGGGCTCGTTAACTCTGTATCCTGTAGCCATGAGAGGGGCAGCCGGGTTCCCCCTCGCTCGGAGGGGCCGCACCAGCCGGGCCTCTCCATCCCTCCTGGAGCCTGTCCCTCCCCCCGTGCAGGGACCCTCGGGCCCTCAGCAGCACCGGCTGCTCCTTAACCAAAGACGGCACCGGGGCTCCGGGCACAGGGACGGGGGGACAGGGGCTATGGGGGTGTGGGGGGGGGGTGGCTTTCNNGGGGTCCTGAGCTTTCAGGCCCTGTCTTTCCCCATGGCTTGTCTGGGAGGGAGCGCTGGGTCTTGACACAACATCCAGCCCCGCACGGGCTCGGGGGGTCCTGCGTCCTGCCAGTCACCTCGTCCCCCATGTGCCACCCGGCACCCACCTCGTGCCGCCCCTCGCCATGGGTGCTGCCTCTCGCGTGCCGTGGGGTGCTCGTCACCCCCTCCCCAGGGAGCCTGGGCTGTTTCCCCCTCCCCACGCCGTGCCTTGCCGCGCGTCGTCCCTGCCCGGCGGGCACCCGTCCTGCACGCCCACCCACTCCACAGCCCAACCGGGACCCCGGGGGTCCGGCACCCGCGCGGCTCCGTCACGCCAGGGCGAGAGCCCACGTCGCTGCCTGCGCCTGCCTGCCTGCCCTGCTCTGCCTCCAGGAGGAGAAAAAAGCAATGGAATTCTCTTGTATAAAAGGAAAAAAAAAACCCCACGTGTAAAGAGAATCTTGGTTTTTATCATGAATATTCTAATAAATTAATGTTAATTTTTAACGGGGGTTTCTCCAGCTGTTCGGGCTCTTCCCCCTGACACAGCGTCCTGGCTGTCCCAGACAAACAAGGTGGGGGTGAGTCCTCGTGCCCTTGGCTTTGTCCCTTCCCACCGTGGCTGGGAGATGGGGACCCCCGGCTTGGGGGGCACTTTTTAAGCCACTCCCGACTTGGGTGAAGACCCAGCCCAGGCTCCCGCGTCCCTCCCTGGGGCTGCACCAGCAGGAAGGTGTTTGGGAGGGGAAGGGCTGTGCCCCTCGCTGTGTGGGGGGAAGGTGGCAAAGGGCACCACAGCTGTGAGGTGCCAGCTGGGCATCCCGGGCAGCTCTGCCCACCCTGAGCCCTGAGTCTTGTCCAGAGGGAGGAAGGGGCAGGTGTCCTGCTGCCGGCAGCTCCTGCCTGTCCCAGGCCCCTGCCTGCACTGCTGATGCACCTGCCTGTCCCAGTGGGGTTTTGGGGGGCTTATGGCTGCGTCCCCAGGGGAGGGGGCTTGGGGGGATCTGTGCCCTGTGACTTGTTCTCCCGGCTTTACGCAGGAGTGGGGACTGAACCCTGTGCCCTCAGAGGGGCTGTGGTTCCCCCCAGCAGAGAGGGACAAGGC
>VXBZ01004164.1:48941-64569 GCA_013399135.1 Heliornis fulica | reverse complement strand
CAAAAACCCCACCAAAAAAACCCTCCAAAACAGTGTTTGCACAAATGGGTTTCCATGGGGGCAACCTCAGTGCTCATGGAGTTGAGGGTTAGGAGTGAGGAATGGGGAAGAAAGGAAGGAGGAGGCAACCTCTAAATTGGAGTAAGTTGGAAGGGCTCCTCTCCACAACCCTTCACAGTCTTCCAGTTAGTATTATGACTGCAGCTTGTTAGGAGTCCTTTTCTTCCCTCCTGCTCTGTCCCCATAGTGGCATTCTTCACTGTGCATCTTACATCATTAAAAGATTTCTCTTACAATGGTGCAACTCTCAGTTGGCCACTTCTGGGAAGCTGTTAGTCTGCTGTATGTCATATGAGCAGTGCAAAGGAAGAGCAGTGGAAAAGTAATGTTGTCTGGTGTGTCTACTTCTCACCACTGTTATGCTTCATATAGCTTCAGGAGTCCCCATTTACAGAAGGCAAGGAATTGATGTAAATGATAGCAAAAACCCAGCAATGCCTAAAACCCAGAAATCTTTCCCAAAATCCCGCTCTGGAGAAGTGCAGTCCAGCGTTGCTGTGTTAAAACCTGAACATCTAAACATTTTCTGTTAATATTCATGGTTAGAAACTTCAGTTGTTACTTTGCAGTGAAAATCATTGCAGGGTATCCATTGCTGGATTACTTGTTCAAGGTTATAAATTTATTTGAGTTTGCTAGATTCCATTAATGATGATAAATAACATAGGGATGAAGTGTGGCTTTTAAAAAGCAGCATTTAGCTCTAAACAGAGCTCCTTTCCTAAATTTATTTCTTAAAAATTTCACTATGAATTTAATATTGTTGTGCATGTTCGTTTTTGTTGACTGTATATACTGCTTTTAATATGATTTTACGGCTAGTAGACTACATTTTAAGTTATTAAAATGAATGTCAGAAGATGATGGTGTCCTTTAAATTAATTATGGATGTTTGTATAAGTTTCACACAATAATAACACTTGGTAATGAACTTGGATTGATTTAATATAAATATGTATTTCAGCCTATTTCACTGAACTTTGGCTGGAGAAATGCATTTAAAGACCTGTCTTCCTCTGTGGCTCACTGTATAACAATAGCACTTGAGGATTTTTCAACTAAAATTCTTCAACATGAGCAGAAAGAAGAGTGTTCAGCTGCAGGCTATGCAATGAGTCTTGTAAACAACCGGCAAATGAGGGAGTCCTGCGGAGCAGTCCAACAGGAGGAGCAACCAAAACGAATTGCTAAGGCAGGTATCAAAAGATCTGAAGTTTGAGGGGAGACAGGATGCCAAGGCTGTTTGCCATCTACACTTTGAAGTACTTACAGTACCATTAATATTCTATATCTTATATAAATGGAATTAAGAAGAAAGTGAGAGGCATTACAATATGAGGCTGAGCAGAGCTTTATACAATAGCCCATAGTCTACACTTGAAAGAACTAGCTTTTAAACTTCACTGGCATTATTTTATTATTTTTTTTCATCCAAAAAGTTCTAAAACATTCTGATTAGTATCTGCTCTGTTACCAAGTGGTTCGATGGGAAAATTCTGCAGGCTTTGAGGCACAGCTATAAAGGGATTTCCTGTATTCACATCCTTAGACATGCCATTTAACTAATCAGCATAACCAATAGTATGGCCAAATTAGAGTGCTTTGATTTGGCTGAAAGGTCATTTATGATGACTAATTAAATTGCTTTTCTAGGAGAGTATGTGTTTGAAAGGGTTTTGTTTTGGGTTTTTTAATTATTATTTATTTAGCAAGCTCTGGTACTATTCTAGCAAATTTGGAATGGTGTTAATGGATGTTGGATTCAAGTGACACGTAAGCTTTTGGGAGATCAATATATGCATTTCCTAAGAGATGAGAAGAGTGTTTTCAAATTCAGTATCAAGAAATGTGTTTGTATGTTTTTCAGAACATATTAATTTAGAAAATAACTTTTGTTTACAAGGAATTAACCTTATGCATAAGGTGGTTTTAATTTTCCCCCCAATATGTGTTATACAGCTTTAAAGTAAGAAGGAATGAAATAATAATTCATTTACTGTAGATAAAGTTATCTCCTCTGTATACCAGAATGAAATGTTTGTAAAGCTGATTTAATACATTTATGGTTTATGCCAATTTCACTCTTCAAGAATCTGGCCCCAGTGTGCATAAATCACGCAGCGCTGTCAGAATACAAATAACTTGATGCCACGTTTATTTCTCTCAGTTTTGTTCTGACATCATGGAAGAACTTGACACATTGCTTCCATTGGCTCTGGCATGCAGAGATGATTCTCTTCAGGAAATTAGAGCAAACTTTGTGGAGGCCTGCAGCAAAGTGGCAACAGCTGTCCTGGCAAGGCTCGAGGAGAAAAGCAGAGATGTTCCATCCAAGGCTCCCCTGCAAGACTTGTACACTACCCTTTCCACGGCGATATATGTCTTCCAGCATTTTACAATGTATAGCAACTTAATGAGAGAAAGGAGCAAAAAGTGAGTCCCTTTTACTTATGAAGGTTTAATTCAAGCATAAATAATATAGGAGCTCATTCTCTTTTGGTGATACAGGATGGTGGCAGTTTTCCAAGTTGCATCACATTTTTTCAGCGCACGCTCTATTTATGGGAAAACCTGAATCAAAGCTATTGATAATCTAAAGCAGCCATTATGAAGCAAAATTATTTATGTTTAAGATCTGCATTTGATTTGCAGATCAATATTTTTTTATTTATTAGCCTTGGGTACATAGAATTGTCCAGTGAACTGAATGTACTCTGCTGTCACATAAATAGAGGGCCAAGCCCTTAATTTCCTTTTCTGACCTTTGCAACAGCTGAATTTTCATTAAATCTGATTTAGCATGTAGCAAACTTAGAGGACAGTATAAATACACATTCCTGCACTTTTCTGCTTACATGGCTCTGTTCAGAAACATGAACAAATACATCCACTGTAGGTTGAGAATTTGTTTTTCACCATATGCAGAATAAAAATTAGAGAGGATATGAAGGAGTTGTGTAAAGCCTGAGACGGTGTTTGACCTGGAGGGCAACATAATGGCATTTGCTGTGCTTTTAGGAGAGTTTGACTTAAGATGCCAGGAATCTCTTTATTGGCCCATGTGCTTCTGACTATATGTAATTTAAAAGTAGAAGCTGGGATTTTGGGGAGGGACACCTCCACTAGCCCAATTTTTGAGAAATGTATGGATTATAAGAGGTTATACACACTCTTGACCTACTTTCCCTCTCATGTTTTACTCTCTTCTGCATGAAGTGTGTCTTTGTGAATAGGAAGTCTGAGCCAAAATATTGATCAATAATTCTGCTTATGCATGTTATGAAAGAGTTTTAGTACACACCTACCAAAAATTATCTCTGGACTCTCTGTTTGTGTAGTCTTTATCACATTCAGTGCTGATGCAATTGCACTTCAACCCACAATCTCACAATAACTGAATGACAAATGTACTTTTATCTCAGAAAATAGAGTGTAGCAATATATTTCTCAGTGACTTGGTTAAATGAGAATTTATAGATGAGTAGATATATTTAAAGGA
This sequence comes from Heliornis fulica, assembly GCA_013399135.1. Lineage (NCBI taxonomy): Eukaryota > Metazoa > Chordata > Aves > Gruiformes > Heliornithidae > Heliornis > Heliornis fulica. The sequence continues at coordinate 61,010 of VXBZ01004164.1, read as the reverse complement.
CTTGTGAAACAAAGACCAGATATATTTCAAAAGTGAATGCTAGCTTCAGTCTCCAGAACTGAGAGGAAATGAATGATTGATACCTAATAATCAAAACCATTTGTGGTACTGGGGATTGTTACCTCCTACTGCACAGCCTTTCAATCTTTGCCTCTTTGATCATTCTCTCTGAACAGACCCCTGTTCCTCGTGCCTGTCCAACAGTATCAGGAATTCATCAACGTTCTCCAGTCTCAAGTTACGAACTACTGCGTCAGAGTTTGTGCTACAAGCATTTTTCAGGATGCTGAGAGCCACCACTGGGATGACTACAAAGCTTTTTATGAGGTGTGAGGTTAAGTTTACTGTGCCTCCCTTTTGCAAAATGTGTTTTTTGCTGGTTGAGAGCTTTCTGGCTAATTAGATCAGCATTAGTTTTTACATAAAGATTATTGGAATTTACTGTTTTGAAATGTCTAAGCTTGCAGGCAGATGTCTGTGTAGAGGGGATGTTGGAAAACATAGTCATTTAAAGATGAGATCAATCATTACTATGGAGTGTTTCTGTTGTTTGCTTCATAAAATATTGTGTCAAGTTCAAGACATTTATATAAGCTCAGTAAAGAAGACACCATCTTTTAAACTATTTTTCTTATGGAAAGTGTGACATATGAAAATGACAGACAGCTATTTTTCTCATGGAATTTTTAATCTGAGACATTGCTTTTTATTTTCACTTGTTTCCTTTTTTTTTTACTTTTTGTGAAAAATGTAACAAAGAAAGACAGTCAATATGGATATCTTCAGTATTCAGCAGTATATTTCTGAAATAACTACCTGCACTTTGAAGTCACAGGTCTGCTCTTAAACTTTAATCCTAATGACTCTGTGAAAACACCCTAAGGATCAGGTGAACTATTATAATTTATTTGGGGTTTTCTTCACTCCAGTTAAATGCAGACATAGACTGGGATGTACTTTTAGAAATCATATTTTTGCTTAATTTCAAGATGAAGTGAAAGTAATGTTTTTGTCAATAGTAAGTGAGATCTTCTGGAGATGAATCCTGAACATCCTTATGTCATTTGCTATGTGAGAGAAATAGGGGTGGGTTTTTTAAGCATTGGCTGGAATCCTAACATGAGAGTTATCACTCTGTGTGATGACATGTCTTCTACAGATATAAAGACCTGCTGAGTCAGCAACAGAAGTCTGTTCTGGACAGGTGTTATGAGTAATCTGTCAAAATACCCATCCATCAAAATAAATTAACATTTTATTTCTTCTGGTTGATAAGAAGTTAAGAAATTTGGTGGCTTTTGGCAACTCATGGGTCATGATAAGTTCTTCACTGTCTGTAGACTCAATGGTGCTGTGCCCTGTGTGTTAGTGACCTAGTAACTTTTCACCATGGAGGACACCTGTCAGAAATAGTGGTTGCAAGAAGAATATGGATTGGCTAAATAACCAAAATGATCAGAACTCACATGTATAGGAAGGGTACAGGATGGGAGGTGGGAAGTAGAGCTTTAATTATCACTCTGCTGTTTCTACTGAGCTCTTGGCGATGGCCCAAGGATGGATGAAGGCTCAGAGTGCCTTCAGGAGCCATGATGCTGAGCAGCTGCCATTTCCACTGAGCTCTTGTAGGTATCCAAAATGGAAGAGATCAGATTAAGTCCTGTTGAATGTTGCAGAGGCAACATCCTCTGAAACTCAGTGGTAAGAGGTGCCTCCTTAGGAGGTCTAAGCTCAGTAGGAAGTGTGAGGCTCTGCCTCCTAAGTCGTGCAGATCTTACTGATTTTGAGAGAGAGTAATACCTCATTGGAACCAGTTGCCAGAAGAACTTGCCATTCATCAGGAGAAGTCTGTAGTATGAGGTCCTCCTCTTGGTGGGAATGTGCTTGTGTGCTCCTGCAGGTCAATGTCTCAGAGCTTTCACTGTGTTCTCAGGGGCATCCACTGCTGTAAACAGCATCACAATCTTGCTTCATTAAGGTGACACTGCACTTGGCTTCTCTGCCCCTGCTTGTCTCTTGAGCAGCCAAGCTCTGGTTTAGGTCAGGACCTAAACCCTGTTGTCACCCTCTTTTGAGTATCATGAGTGTCTATAAAAGATTCACTCCTGGTCAGTAAAACCTGAATGCAGGTTTGTAAGGAAAAAACACACATTCCCTGGAGCTCCCACAAGATCAGCAAAACATTGCCTGTTGGATTTATGTGCCTGAGTAGGGGAGGAGGGAAGAGGAAGAACCTCTCTTTCCTCATTAAGTGACTGCATGCCTAATTACAAAATAAATGGCATTCTTACACTTCAGGTATCACATGAAGTTGCTCTCTTCTTTCTCCCCAGTAGTGTAGGACATTCAGGGGGTATTGGAAATAACACGTGAGAGCCTCCTTTCCATTCCCCACCTGTGTCACACCAACTATTCATAGAATCATAGAATCATAGAATGGCCAGAGTTGTAAGGGACCCCCAGAGGTCATCTAGTCCAACCCCCTGCAAGAAGCAGGGACACCCCCAACTAGATCAGCTTGCTCAGGGCCTCATCCAACCTGGCCTTGAACGTCTCCAGGGATCCAGGGGCATCCACCACCTCCCTGGGCAACCTGTTCCAGTGCTCCACCACTCTCACAGCAAAGAACAATAAACCTGCTTGTCTTGCTTGTGTAAGTCATCCTGAAAGAAAGCAAAGCCCCTGGAAAACAAAGAGGAAGGAGGAAGGGGCAGGAGACAGGGTCTGTGTTTGATTACACAGAGCTGCAGTTTCTGTACCCATTTACTTATTTGTTTGTACAATGCTGACATCTGAGGAGAACAAGATTGGTAGCAAACCATTATTGCATTCCATAAACGAAAACATTACTCCTATACATTGCTAAAATAAAAAGTAATGTATTTTTAAATAATTCTGGACATTCTTAACCAATTTCATTGCTTGCTGGCCCATCCTCCCTCTGGCACGGTCCTAAACCAGTATCGGTAACAGGAGTTAAAACAAAATCCACGAGACCAATTGTGATTTGAGGGTGAACACAGCAATTGTAATCACTGTGAGATCATGGAAAGTCTTTAATGTCTTTTAGGAGAGGCAAGCAGAGATTTTGTGATTCACAAGGAGAGAATGAGCACTAATGTGAGCTCTGAGGTGAGCTCTAAGAGCGCAGCTCCCGTTCATCACTCAAGCCAAACACTGCCAGGGGGCTCAGGATCCCACTGAACACCCACCATGGCACTGGGACAGCTCTCCAGATTGCATTTTCCAGCAGAGCTTTTAGCAGAGCTGACATCTGCTGCAGCTTTGAAAACTTATGTTTCCTAATAGCCAAAGAATAAAGAATTGTCTGTTCAAAGATAATACTGAGTGGCTTATGTAATAAAGTGCAGCTGCTTGTTTCCTGATATATAAGCTAAATAAAAGCTCACATCTGTTTGTATTATATGGAGCCTGCAAAAAATAGCAGATGTTTACCAGTAGAATTGTCTAGAAATGGCAACAAATAGAAAAAACAGGTCAGAAAAGGGGAAGGAATCTCAGAATCTCATTTACATCTTCAGCGAAGTTGTTGCTTCTGAAGAGGAGGTGCAGTGTTAGGGGGTACTATTCAATTCACCCCTTTAAAGGGAAAATGAAGAAATTTGAGTTTATAGTTCTCAAGTGAAAAAGTGAAAGTTAAGGTTTCTTAAGGAAATAAACAGGAAGCCAATTTGGAATTATGTTTCTGGTTTTTAACTCAAAAGGCAATGACTTTTCAAAAATTTTTAATTCCTTTTGAAAATTAAAGAATCAGAATAATTTAGCATCTATTAATCATTCAGACTAATAAGATTTTATACAATAAATTCATTTTGTAACTGTAGCAGTGTTTTTTGTGAGCAAAGAGAAATGTTAGTAAAATGTCAGTAAGATAGTGTTAGGTTGTTTTTTCCTGGAGAAGACCTATTGGAATGTATCTTGAGTAATCTTAATTACTTGATAATATTTCTAAGAAACCCAGGCTTGTAGAAAAACTATTGTTTGAGGTATGCAAAGTTATTACAGAATCATGGAATGGTTTGGGCTGGAAGGGACCCTGAAGATCATCTAGTTCCAAACCTCTGCCATGGGCAGGGACACCTCTCACCAGACCAGGCTGCTCAAGGCCTCAATGAAGTTATGAGTTCAGTAAAGAAATAATCTTGCACTTTCTTAAGATGATGTCTCAGTTTATGGTGCAATAATATTCTATTTTTTCTTCATATAGGAAAATTAGGAAATTATTTTAATTTTTATTTTGCATTCATTCTTGGTTAATATAAGACTTTCCTATCTTACCTTTGAGGAAGCACTTGTCAAATACTCGTTCAATACTTGTTCAAAATTCCAGAGTGATTATTTTTTGTTTGCTTGTTGAAATATGCTTAAAATAGTCCTAAGATGTCTGTGGTTGTATTTATTATATTTAAAAAAAAATTAGGCATATAATTTTATTTTGAAACTTATCTGTATCACATTCTCTTTTTCTGCATTAGTGAAACTTGGAAAATTGGATGTCTCAATGAATTATCCTTTTTTCTTTTTTTCTTTTTTTACCCTAAAGGAAATGTAGAGATGCCTACACCAATCATAAACTTGTGGGTCACTAGTTTGGTATTTTTGTAATAATTTAGCACTTTTTAATATAAAGACACTTCAAGCACTACGTTAGAGGAATACTGAATAATGAAGCTTGCAATAAACTTCTAATGAGGCATGCTTAAAAATAAACTGGTTTATTTTGGTTTATTATAATTAGAGAACACCTATCAAGCTCTTACATTGTTTAAAATGTAAGAGCTTAATAGGTGTTCCAATCCTCTTACATTGTTTAAAAATAGATTAAAAATCTATTTCTAATAATGATAAAATATTAACAAATTATTAAAATCTTTCTCAACGTCATTGGAATGTGGGAAGATTCAAGCATTTGTTCTGATACACCTTCATCATAATGTTATTTTATTAATAACTATTAATTGAAATATTTTATTGAGAGTTTGAACTACATAATTCTTAGAGGTAGTGTGGATTAACCACTGTGATTTTGATGCCTCCATATTTATCTCTCAGTTTTATTGGGGTGATTCTGTGTAGTCAATGGAATATTAATACTGATGTTGATTGTTTCCCAGAATATGTTTAGTTCCAATGAGTTACCATTAAGAGATTAAAAAAAAAAATAAAAAATGTTTAAAAGTTCTAGACATTATCAGTTAACTTGTTCAGTTGTTGGGTTGGTTTTTGGTTTTTTTTGTTTTTTTTTTTTTTGTTTTTTTTTCTGCTCTTCTTGCATTTCTATTGAATGTAACCAAAGTTTTGTGTGGTAGTTATGAATTTTGGGAAACACATATGCTTAGGTAATTTAAATAGCTCTTTTCTTTTGAGGACAAGGAAACTGTTACATTAAATTCATCTGACTATTCCAGTCATTACAGACTACTGTATGTTTTCAAAATCAAATTATAACACTATGGATTTTGAGAATAAGTCAATTAAGAGGTGAAAAACAATGGTTTGGTTTTCTGGTAGAACTCTTAATTCTTTAACTGAAGCAAAACATGTGTTTCCTTTCTAATAAAGATGCTTCAACTCTTGTCAAGTGCCATATTTGGCCATCACGTACCTGAAACTCTTCAGCTATTTCCTTTCAGATGGAATTAATTAGACTTACAGGTATTAAACTGACATTTTGGAAGGTGTGGTTTCATTATTTCATGTGTGGTTGGCTTTGCTAGGGGGAAAGATGCTCATTCTCTGTCCAGATGTGGCATTACTTCTGCTGTGCCCTTCATCATGACCTGTGGACTATTCTACCTCCCAAGATAGCCCAGGAGATACTTAGAGATGTGCTGGAGCAGTCGTTGGCTATGCTGTCCTCCAGATACTGTCAGGCCAGCCCCAGTTACAGGAGAACACCACAAATCAGGTAATAATTGTATATTTAATACACTTTTAATGGATGAAATTATTAAATCTCAGTTTTCTGTTTTAATCAAAGTACTGCTTTGATTAAATTTAAATGTTAATGAGTGGAGCAGAGGGGATAGATACTTTTCATGCAATTGAATATATTTTGTATTTTTAAGTATATTTGGGAGTCATATAATAAATTGGGCAGAATCAATGACCTTTTCTGAACTCTTGGTGAAAACTGTTCCATAAACTGCTTGGCTGAAAGCTTCAAGATGAACTGTGCACCGAGGAGTGGTGGCACAACCAGAAGCACAGGCGGAATCAGCAGCATCAGAAGTTAAGCCTTTGATTCATGAAGAAGACTCCATGTATTTAAAAGATGGGTAGATGAGGTGCTCGGGGTGATGGTTTAGGAGAGGACAAGGATGGTTGGACTTGATGATCTTAATGGTCTTTTCCAACCTTGTGATTCTGTGTGCCAGTAGAATTTGGGTTTCTATAGGGCTTTTCAGGTGAAAGAGCCATGAGGTCACATCAAATTTTTGTGAGAATGAAGCCAGAGGAGCAGAAAGAAAGAGGAGGAAGAGGCTATTCCTCCTCCTGCCATTTCAGGAAATAATTTTGGAAACATGAATCTGGAAGTTCTTCTTGTTGGGATTCATATGTCTTGACAGAGAAGAAATACTAAAGTGAGTGTCTCCAGGTGGAGTGTCTCCAGGTGGAAGCTTACTCAACCTCTGCATGCAGAGATATGTTCTCTGTGAACTAAGGGTTTTGTGATGCCATCATAAGCTTCACTATGAGAAGGAACAGTGTCATGGACACTAAACTCTCTGTACAAGGTCACATTCTTGGAGTTGGGGGCGAAAACCCTCCAAAGTTCTGTTCTACATGTTGAAGTCCCTGTTTGTGTGCTCTGTTCCAGCACAGATTTAGTGTGATTAGATCCTTCTCTACCTTTGGGTGTGTGGAGGGAGACAGGGCACTGGGGGAGACCTGAAATGAATCTAATTAGCAAGGATGTGGATTTTTACAAGTGGAAGGAGACCATGTCCTGGGCCAGGCTGGGTGCAGCTGATTTTGGAAGTAGTCTGCAGGAGAACAAGGGACTGGGGCATGGGGTGGGCTTGGATGGGATGGCTTGACTTGGGGCATGGAATGGTGTGTTCCTTGAGGTGCTGATCGTTACTGTAACTCTTGACTTTGCAGAAAGCTCTCAGTTTGAGCTTACACATCAAATAAAGTTGATTCCTTGCTTGCACCACTCAGGGTCCATGCCTTCCTATGCCACATGGGTACTGAGAGGTTTCCTGGAGAAAAAAACACACTCAAATAACTGAAATATGAAGAATATGTACTGATACAGCGTTTCTAAAATGTCTCATTAGTCAATTCTATATGAATTTGCTTCAAAATACTGAATAAGAAAGATCTTTATCATTTTGTAGAGAACCTGTTTTACTTAACAAGGTGTTTGAGTTTGTCACTAACTGAATTATCCACTCATGCCAATAAATAAAAAAAAAAGTATATTTTTATCAGAGAGGTTTTACATATCTTTTTTTCATAACACTATACTTCTTTTTTGGGGGGTGGGATGGTCTTTTCTTAGAGATCTGATCTGTGACATAGACAAACACCTGTTCCTGTGTGTCTGCCTAAATTTTCCCAAAATTAATATGATCCTTAAAATACTGATGATCACATATGCATCCACTGAGGTACTTTGAGGTACTTTGGCAGGCTTTTCAGTCCAAGTTCATGCCTGCCATGTATTTTGTGTGATCCATCTGTTTACTGTCTGTTGTACAGCAGAATAGTGTTCTGAGATTAAGCTGTTGTAGTTTGAGTTCTTACTGTTGTTCAGGCCAATGACCCCTGATGCTCTGCCAGCCAGTATCAACAGAGGGACCAAACCTGCTGAGGAGCATCTGAGGGAGCTGGGGGGGTTGAGTCTGGGGAAGAGGAGGCTGAGGGGAGACCTTCTCCCTGCCTGGAATGACCAGAGAGGAGGTTGGAGAGAGGTGTGTGATGGTCTCTTGTGCCCAGGGACAGAGGACAGGCCAAGGGGAATGGCCTCAAGCTGCACCAGGGCAGGTTCAGATGAGATGTCAGGAGAAATTCTTCCCCCAAAGAGCTGTGGGGGTGTGGGACAGGCTGCCCAGGGAGGGGGTGGAGTCCCCACCCCTGGGTGTATTGACCAGATGGGAGATGAGGTGCTCAGGGAGATGGCTCAGGAGAGGACAGGGATGGTTGGACTCCATGATCCCAAAGGTCTTTTCCAGCCTGGTCATTGTGTGATTGTGTGAACAGGCAATAGGATATCATCTCAGAAACGTTCCCCATCAGAGTATGTTGCCTGGCAGTTAAAATTTTGCAAGATTTAGTTCATTTGTCATTACTGCTTTTCTCCAGCAGGATTTGAAATTAGTATGTGCATTCTAATTACAGTTTATCAAAAAGAAAGTAAGATTTGATTTTATTCAGTTGTGGTTTAGAAGGCAAGTTGTTCCTGTATAGTGGTGTTGTCCTTTGGATGAGAAAATTTCCATAATTTTCCATATTTAAAAGACTTCTTTTGAATAGTTCAAGTAACAACTTTTCTGTGTCAGTGCTGAATTGTTACAGGGTAGTGGATTCAGAATTCCTGTGCCACTGATGGAAGATGAAATTTGAAGGAAGATGATGAAGGGAGTGGAACATCTTCCTTCTGAGGACAGGCTGAGGGACCTGGGTTTCTTGAGCTTGGAGGAAACTGAGAGGTGACCTCATAAATATTTATAAATATGTAGATAGTGAGTGTCAGGAGGATGGATCCAGGCTCTTCTCAAGGATGGCCAGTGACAGGACAAGGGGCAACGGGTCCAAGCTGGAGCAGAGGAGGTTCCATCTGAACATAAGGAAAATCTCTTTCCCTGTGAGGGTGACAGAGACCTGGAACAGGCTGCCCAGAGAGGTTGTGGAGTCTCCTTCTCTGGAGACATTCCAGACCCATCTGGACATGTCCCTGTGTGATCTACTCTAGATGATCCTGCTCAGGCAGGGGGTTGGACTGGATGATCTTTCAAGGTCCCTTACAGCTCCTGACATTCTGTGAGCTGTGTTGTATGTACTTGATGCTCATAAGAGGAAAGCACTATTTAACTGAGATTTACCATTATCTTGATGTACTCAGTGATGTTACTTTCACTTTTCTCCCTACAGAATCGATACTGCAGCAATCTTGATGTCCACTGAAGATATGCTTTGGTCAGTTTGCAGTTCTGTGCAGGAGTTTCTGAATCCACATAAAGACAGAGATCCCAAGATCTACAGAATACACAGCCACTGCAATAGTCTGCTCTCTGTTCTGGCCATTTTAACTTCACCACTGAAGAATTTGTATGAGTAAGTACTTGAGCTTACATGGATAGATCTACTCTGTGAATAATTTTGTTGAAATACAAATGCAATGCATGTTGTTGGCACAATTTTGATAATGTTTGACATTTCTTGATTTGGCCTTGAGCTTATCTTTACCACCTTACCTAGAGTCTAATTATATCTGTTTTATTAGAGTTGGATCAAACTCCTAAACCACTTCTTTTTTTTTTTTCCTGGAGATAACATAGACCATAGTGGATGACTAGTTTGATTTCCTCTGTAACACAAACAGTAGAATTTCATAATTACTGTCCCAAATTTTCAATTTGCTCTTCACTTAGAACACATTTTGTTACAAACATTCTTACTTATCTAAAAACATCAAGGGCTTAAGTCACTCATACAACTGATAAAAAAGATGCCTACAAATTCAGATTTATCTACCTGTGGTTTCCAGGTACATAAGGATATTCTGCTGTCTTGGCATAATACTTTTACAGTAACTGGAATATAAATATGATTCACTGAAATGATCAGTGGTTACATGACCCATATTCTTCCACAAATGTTAAATATAATTTAAAAGAGAAAGTTTATAGAATGCCCATCTTCACATGTCACAATGGTAAACAACAGGACACATTGGTTTTGATTCTTAAAATGCTGCTGTAATTTGGGTGTAAGAGAAAATGCAAAGTGAGATCACAAATTAGAAACCACAGTAAAACAGAACAAGCCAAATCCTGTTCAACTGGCTTTTATTTTGTTATTTGAAGGAAGAGCATTCCTGGAAATACTAGTGGTACAAAGAGGAGGGTGGAGAATTTAAGCTTCTCTAACTAAGCATTTTTAGTCATGTGTGGGCTCACTTTAAAGCCTGTGGGCTCTGAGGAACATGGAGAAGTGGTTTTTCACTGGATGTCTGGTCTTATTCAATGCAGGCTCATTAAAAAAGAGTGATTAAGAAGGTGATTCATGAACAGCTTAGGAAGTCCTTCAGTGGCAATAGTGGAGGAGGCAGGAGTGGACATGGTGGTGGCTGCAACTGCTTCTACTGTCAGTTGTGACATTTCACTTCTCCTTAATGAAAATCCTTAGAATGATGGACTAAATAAATATGTGATCTAGTCTGATCCTTTCAGCTATTCCAGCCTCCTCCACTAATCCATGTTGCTTAGAGATTTATCTGTACCTGGAATGATTAAAATGTGTGCAAACTTGAGAACACCCTGAGTCTCAGAACAAAGAGCAGATGGAAAGAGTGAGGCAGTGTATTTTGTGTTTTATGTAAAATTCTACAGATTAACAACTTGGTCATATAAGTTTCATATTTAGGCATATAAATTTCAGTATCCTAATTTTCTTTTCTAGACATCAAATTCTTGACATGCACAGGATGTAGAGGCTCAATTAATCTACTACAAAGTGCTCTACAAATCATAACCAAAATCTGGCAGCTTTAAGAAGCATTCAAAAATGTCATGTTTTGTAATATAGTTTAAAAAATAACCCTACCACTGAAAAATATTGTTAGAGGGGTGATGCATGTTTTTGTGACAGTAAAAAGGGGCACTTTTTATGAACTGTGTGTTCAGAACTTTCCTTTTTGAAACCAGTTCTTTTCAAAACAGTTCTTTATTTTATGGTTTATTACAGCCAATACTTGTCAGGTAACCTCACCCCATTTCCAGAATACAAAGGAAAACCAAATGCAGATGGCAACACTTTCTTATACTGAATTTTGTGCTGAATTCCTAGGTCCATTACATACTGAGATGGTTGTAGTTCATCATGTTAAGAATCTATCAAAAGCAAATTTAGCACTTATACATTATTTTAAAGGAATACTAATCCTCCAACAGTTCTCTTTACAATTACAACTATATAATCAAAATTTCCATCTGTTATCTTGGCTCTGTATCTTTCAAAACTTTGGTAGAATTAACTGGAAGTGAAATAAAGATTTTTCTTTCAAGTCTATCATGCTGTCTTTTGGTACTGGATGATTTCCCTGCAGGGTCTAGGTTTAAATTAATCTTTAGACTGCTCAGGAAAGTTTTGTGTAATCATAAAAGCAGTGATGACAGAACATTGTTTTCCAGGAGTTATCTAATAATAGGACTGGCTCATTTCCAACTTACTAGAGATGCTGTATTAACTATTGCTTCCAGGGAATTAAAATTATTCAAGATTCTTTATTATGTTGTTGAAATGCAACAAAACAGTAGGGGTGCTGAAAAATTAATAATATCCTTAACTTCAAATAAAGAGACTCTGGTGCATCCTATCCTTTCCTAATTTTGTGATCAAACTTTGTGCATTCTCCTATCACTTTAGAGTTTCTTTATTGTGTGACATGGGTACACAGACCTACTCCTAAATTCAGCTGTGAATCTTGGGTCATCAGTTTTTAATACTCATTTCTCTGTGCTTCATTTTCCTTCACCATTCTTGGATCTTCCTGAAGTATCTATAGCATAATAGGAATGCCAGCTGGAAAGGACCTATGGAGGTCATCTAGACCAACCTCCAGCTCAAAGCAAAATCATGGCTGTGAGCTGGCCCACCTAAACCTCCAGGAACCAAGATTTTACAACCTCTCCAGGAAGCCTGTCCTGCAGCTGCACTGCCTTAATGAACAGGAGCGTGGCCAGCAGGGCGAGGGAGGGGATTCTCCCCCTCTACTCTGCCCTCAGGAGACCTCACCTGGAGTACTGGGGCCAGTGCTGGAACCCCCAACATGAGAAGGACATGGAGCAGTTGGAGAGGGTCCAGAGGAGGCCACAAAGA
>VXBZ01004164.1:0-36240 GCA_013399135.1 Heliornis fulica | reverse complement strand
TTTTCCTTTTCTTTCTTTTTTTTTTTTTTAACTATTTGAGCTGATATGTACTAGTGAAAGGAAAGTACTTGTGGAAGCTATTGAAACTCCATGCTTGTAACCATAAGCTATCTGGACAGTGAGGCCACAAGATCTAGAATTTTGTCTTTTTTTTTTTGTGCAATAGCATACACAAAATGTACACAAAAAGTAAAATGTTCCTCAGGTATGAAGTTACCACATCAAAAATACTGAGGAGAAAAAAATCAGGATATCCAAAATTGAACCACTGATGTGTCTTCAGTGAATATGGCCACTGAGTAAAAGGCATCTTTGAAACAAAATTGTATTTGTATATTGGACCCCTATAACTTGAAGTCTGAATGACCTAGGTGTATTTATGTACAGTGTAATATAATCCTAGAGGGTTTTTTCTTTAGGTCCAACATTTAGAAAATTTCTTCTAAGACATGTCATTGAGTGAGTGAAGAGTTTTGCTGTACTTTTGCAGAGAGAGGTAATGAAAGTAGTTGGTGCCATGTTAATTATCTGACAAAACAAACTGGTTTGCAATTTTCTGTGTGGAGTTTTTTACCAGGATTTCTTTATCACCCATGGATATGGAACAGAAATCACAGAATATTGGGAGTTGGAAGGATTATTTTGGCAATTTCTGCTAGACTTGCTCTAATTGCATAGCTGTGTCAGCAGAGCAATCTCTGACTTCTCATTTGAGAGCCTTTATTTCCAGCAACCAGGGCATATTCTATGCATAATAAAGCAAAAGCAATACTTTTATTGATAATATTGCAGCTGGTTATATTTATATAATACTTTTATTATTACACTGGCTCAACACAAAATTAATACCAAAGGGAACCTCATTGGTCCATGGACACCTCACCATTTACAGGTGAAAAAGTCACTGCAACATCATCACCAAGGCACATCGGAGGCCTTCAGACAGACCTTGGGCCTCACACATATTCTCTTTAAGAAGAAGAGGTGGTAGTGCCAAATCCATGGTGTACAATAGGAAAAGCAATGTACACCTTCTAAAAAATTCTTATTTGTTAAAATAAATATACAAGACTCCACTTGTTACAGAGATTTAATGTCACAACTTTAAAGTGAATAATGGCACGTGGAGACAAATTGGAAGAAAACTGCTTTCACAGCAGGGCAAGGCCGCTGGCACTTTCACCTCATGCTTTTGGCTTGGCAGCATGTAATTGAGAGAATAATGGAAGAGGGTATTGTGTAGCCTGTGCAGTTAAACCTCGATGATAGCCCAGTCCCCACTAAAACCTTGAAGTAAGAACTAACAGCAGCATCTGCAAATATTCTGTGGTAGGTTTAGGGCTGCAGACCAGAAATTGGACCCAAAGAAATATCAGTTACTTCAAAAAGAGATAATTCATCTTGCACACATAGCAAGGAAGGGAGGATTTCCAGAGAGAAAGTAAAACTGTGCTGTAGCATCAGCCAACTTCCTACTAATAGATAAAAAGAGTTTTTTTAAAACTGTGCTCTTACAACAGAATCATAAAATGTCAGGAGTTGGAAGGGACCTCTGGAGATCATCCAGTCCAAACCCCCTGCCTGAGCAGGATCACCTTGATTAAATCACACAGGAACATGTCCAGATTGGTCTGGAATGTCTCCAGAGAAGGAGACTCCACAACCTCTCTGGGCAGCCTGGCCCAGGGCTCTGGCACCCTCACAGTGAAATAGTTTGTCCCTTTATTCAGATGGAACTGCCTCTGCTCCTGCTTGAACCCATTTCCCCTTGTCCTGTCACTGGCCATCCCTGAGAAGAGCCTGGATCCATCCTCCTGACACTCACCCTTTACATATTGATAGACATTCCTGAGGTGACCCCTCAGTCTCCTCTTCTCCCAGCTCCAGAGCTCCAGCTCCCTCAGCCTGTCCTCAGCAGGAAGATGTTCCACTCCCTCCAGCACCTTGGTGTCCCTGTGCTGGGCTCTTTCAAGGAGTTCTGTGTCCTTCTGGAACTGAGGGGCCCAGAACTGGACACAACATCCCAGGTGGGGTCTCCCCAGGGCAGAGCAGAGGGGGAGAAGGACCTCTCTTCACCTACTGGCCACACCCCTTCTAATCCACCCCAGGATGCCATTGGCCTTCCTGGCCATGAGGGCACATTGCTGGCTCATGGTCACACTGCTGTCCCCCAGGTCCCTGTCACCTACACTGCTCTCCCACAGGCCAGTCCCCAACCTATACTGGTACCTCGTTTTTTTCTACCTCAGATGCCAGACCCTGTCCTTGACCTTGTTCAGTCTGATTTCTGGTAAGGGAAATTACTGGAAAATACATTTATAAAACAGAAACTTGTTTTTCCTCCACTGTAGTTCTTTGTCTGTTGTGAAGCAGCTCTTTAACTGCTACAGTGTGTAATGGGACATTCTAAGGTAAACTTTAAGCACTAATTAAGTTTCAATTAAATGTCATTAATTTTTAGGCATTTAAAGGTAAATAGCATTGATTTCTTTTTAAAGCTAGTCTAAAAATACAGTGCAAGGTGACACCTGACTTCACTTAGGAATCAGACAGAACTTTTAGTGGCTGTGGGGAGTTACTATAAAAGAAAATGTATGTTCCCTAAATAAACTTCCATCTCCATTAAATACTCCTGGTATTAGCTAAATCCGTGTAACAACTTAAAACTTCTATTTGAGGTATTTGAAGGTAATTATTTTTGTACTTGCATGTAATATAACTCTTCAGATTTGATAATCCCAAGATATAATTTACCAGTCAGCTGGAAATATCAGCTACCATGTAAGTCCTGCAGTTCAACCACACAGAATTTTGGGGAAATACAGTCCTTCACATTTTTTCCACAAAACTTGGGGTTAATCTCTAGCACCATCCTCATTAGGAGAGCACAAGTCTCAGAGGAACTTAGATGCTTGTGCAGAGATAGCTCTGTCCTTCAAACATTTGTGGACCATTAGGGATGAGGCTTTTGAGGAGAGATGACAGAACACCTGGAAGTTTTCTTACCTTCATCACAACAGCAAATGATATTGTGGTATCCTAACATCAAAGGATTAGAAAATTATTTTTGAAGTGCCCTCTCCTCAAAATATCCATCTGACCAGTAAATGGTCAGATAATGTGTCAGCATGTTATGCATAATGTGCCTACATCACCATGTGGTAGAATGGTGGACTTGTTTACACAGAATCACAGAACTGTAGGGGCTGGAAGGGACCTCCAGAGCCCATCGAGTCCAACCCCTGCCAGAGCAGGTTCCCCAGAGCAGGTCACACAGGTCAGTGTCCAGACAGGTCTGGAATGTCTCCAGAGAAGGAGACTCCACACCCCCCTGGGCAGCCTGGCCCAGGGCTCTGTCACCCTCACCATGAAGAAGTTCTTCCTCACATTGGTGCAGAACCTCCTGTGTTCCAACTTGTGGCCATTGCCCCTTGTCCTGTCCCTACGGGCCACTGAGAAGAGGTTGGTGTCTCCCTTTGTCTGCCACCCTTCAGATATTGATAAACATGGATCAGATCCCCATTATCCACAATACTGCCATGATGTACTTCAGCTGGAAGACAAGTAGAAAAGGGACCTTAATCAGATATTCTCTTCCTTTGGATAACTTCCTGAAGATAAGATAAAGGAAACAGTAAAGAGATTTTTTATGGAATTTCTGGAATTTTAAATAGGAATTTCCATTTGGACTGTAATAGAGCTCTGCTGAGACTCACACACCTTCTCTTGACAACATTTGAAGATGGCCTCTGTGATACATTTGTGATAGGCTCTGTGTTATGTGGCCATATGGATAGCCTTTCAAGGACCTGCTCCTTTCTGGTAGGAACTTCTTGATACAGTAGAGCTCAACACTGGGTGCATTTTAAGAAGGTATCTTGTTGAGGGTAATACAAAGGAGATCATGTGGCCTTAGGACTAGGTTCACTATTGACTCATCAGATTTCAGGGCAATGGCCCATAGATTCAGTGGTGAGGGATTCTGGAAGTTAAAATTTTTCCATTTGACTCAGATAATTGTAGTATCATAGAATACATTGGATTGGAAGGGACTTTCCAAGGCCATCTAGTCCCACCCCTGCAGTGAACAGGGACATCTTCACTGGAGCAGGTTGCTCAGAGCCCCATCCACCCTGACCTTGAATGTCTCCAGGGATGGGGCCTCCACCACCTCTCTGGGCAACCTGGGCCAGTGTCCCCCACACTCAAAGGGAAGAACTTCTTCCTAACACCCAACCTAAATCTCCCCTTTTCTAGCTGAAAACCATCCCCAGTTCTTCCCCAGCTGCCTGACAGGCACCTCTCAGGAACCTATAAAACAGATTTCACAGGAGCCATTAACCCAAAGATTTGTTAATTGAAATTTCTTCCCAGGTAGCTGAAAATAAATGCTTAGGGATAAAATATTCTAAAAGGAGTTTAATGAGAGTAAAATACTACAGGATTGTTAAGGTATGGATATAGTTCTGGAACCCCCAACACAAGAAGGACATGGACCAGTTGGAGAGGGTCCAGAGGAGGCCACAAAGATGCTAAAGGGGCTGGAGCACCTTTCCTACGAGGACAGGCTGAGAGAGTTGGGGCTGTTGAGCCTGGAGAAGAGGAGGCTCCGGGGAGACCTTCTAGCGCTCTGCCAGGACCTCAAGGGGGCCTACAAGAAAGATGGGGAGAGGCTGCTCAGTAGGGCCTGTTGTGACAGGACAAGGTGTGATAAAGGGTTTAAACTAGAGGGAGGGAGATTTAGATTGGAGATTAGGAGAAAGTTCTTTCCTGTGAGAGTGGTGGAGCACTGGAACAGGTTGCCCAGGGAGGTGGTGGATGCCCCTGGATCCCTGGAGACGTTCAAGGCCAGGTTGGATGAGGTCCTGAGCAACCTGATCTAGTTGGGGGTGTCCCTGCTTCTTGCAGGGGGGTTGGACTGGATGACGTCTGGGGGTCCCTTTCAACTCCAGCCAGTCTAGGATTCTATTATTCTGTATAGGCAGAAGTAGTTTGCTGATATGTTAATTTATGGGCAGATAATACAAAGTTTGTTAAAGTCTTTGTCTTGTGTTATGCTTTCTAGTTGTCATAAATTTAGGGTTCATTGGAGTCACAGGGGATCTTACTGTTTGGGTTTCACTATATTGAAATTTGTGGTTACGGTCTGCATTTCATTCACAATGGAAGCAATGTGATCTAAAATTTCTTTTGGAAATAAAAACTAAAATAAAAGACTTCCTGCCAGAATGAAGTCACACTCAAAGTTACAGTAGATTCCAGCTGTCGAGGCTGACTGGAGAATGATTTCATTGGAGAGGAGCAACTCTGTGAGAGACAAGTAAAATGATCTACTAGAACAGACACAGAAAAAGAACCAAAAAAAGGCCAGGGACAGAAGCAGCACTGAGAATACAGTGCAAGGAAGCAAGCAATGTTGAAAGTTTTGGTTCTATACACAAATAAAATACAGTCTTTTCACATCTTTTATATTCTCATCAGCTGCTGTGATTTAAACTATAAAGGAAGTAGAAGTTTTATGTTCTTGGCAAATAAAAAAACTTTATCTGAAATGACTTGCTCCATCTTCAGTTCCACTTCCTAAATGAAACAGCATGTAGAAATTTGAATTTTGACTGCCTCTTTTGGTCAAAAAAAGACAAGTAAGTGTTTATAGCTTGTCTGTCTTGTGAGGATTCACTAGGGAAGAATTCAAGAGTCAATAGCAGAAGATTTTCCAAATTCAGTCAGATGCATTTCATGGCTAAACCAGTAGCAGATACGAGCTGGATGAGTGTGATAACGTCTGCAAGTTACTGGGAGGTATTTCTATCAGTAAGGAAGAAATATGGATAAATTGCATTTGCAAGTCAGCCTCTCTGAAGGTGTTTTTAAAATACATGGTACTATCCCAAGAGGTTAAGTGCATTATTTTGTCATAGGGAGAATGATTCATTGTGACTAGTTAAGCATGGCTGTTATTCACAAAATAAATTATTTTCTTATGAAGAGATTTATTAGTAACATTAATAATATTTTTATTTATTTATTTTTGCATCCTCTGTGCATCGGGAACATTGTGCAATGTGGAGATAACGAAAATCAGATTTTCTTAACAGTTACCTAGTACAAGTATATAGCCACATTTGTGTATGGATATAATTCCTGCTCAAATGAGAAAGAAGCACCTCTTGTGAGCTACATGTAGGAGCTTTAGATTCCCTTCACAGATTATCTTTTGATATACAAATGCAGTGAGTGGAAAAAGAAGGATATAGAGGGAAACATCAGTGGGCAATAAGTGTGATGCCTATCGTATAAATACTGTTCTTGTGTGATGATTAACAAGAAGGCTGCATTGGAGTTCAAACTAAGATGAATATTTAATGTTATGACAGGTGAGCTAATAAACGTTAAAGAAAAATTCTAAGGCAAGAGAAATCTACATATCTTTCTCTAGACTCCTAATTCATAATATTTAACCAGCTATTCTGATGGAGTCATTAAACATTTCAACCAGCTGACATTATCCATGCCAGTTTATCATCAGAGAACTCGAGGGTGTTGCATTTCAACTTCAGCTTTGAAGGGTCAGATACTCTTATAATAAAGGCAACATTTAGTTCAGGGTTAAAGAAGAAAAAGCTGATGAAAGCATACATATCTTTTTACATTTATCCTCAGAATGGTTTCCCAGTGGACTCCTGAAGATCTTAGAAGCACAACATTGTATTATACTCTAGTTACAAGAATATATATGTATGATACAAGATATATTTATGACCCTCTGCAGAATCCTTCTTTACATTTATCTAAATTTATTGGTACTAAAATGGCACTAGCTTGATTAGAAAAGTCACTAATAAATTGTGACTCAAACTTTCCACAAGCAATGGTGAGAAAGCAAATTTAAACTTAATTTGAAGTCATAAGCCCCTTTAAGCAAAGCAATTTCCTATCCTGTACTTCAAAGGCATTTCACTTAGTATTTAAAGCCTCAGCCAACTCCCCTCCATATATTTTGGTTAAATTAATTAAAAAAAAAACCAAAAAAAAACCCCAACACAATAGAATAAAAGTTTTGTTCAAATTTTCATCTCACAGTTTGAAGACCTCCAGGTTTTCCTTTTTGAACTGCTCTCTCTGCTTTCTTGGCTCTTTCTTTATCGTATCCATATTAGGCAACATATCACTGGTTTGAGCAAATTAGTGGAATCCATTTGAATCTCTGCTCAGAAGCATCTGGCATTCAAAGGTGTCTCAGCAAAATCTGCCAACTGACTTATAGAAAATAAAGCTGACTTAAAAAAAAATAAATTAAAATCTTGTTTCTGATCTGTCTCCTGCCTTGGGGAAAAAACCAAAAACAAACAAACAAAACAAAACAAAACAAAAAAATAATACCCACAGCTTATTGTTTATGAAATCATTGGTCTCAGTTTTGAGCTTTCTACATCCTTTTGGGCTCTCTACAGTTGACCAGACTGAATAGTTTACAATAATGCACGAATTAGATTGTGGGAATTTGGAGGGGGGTAAAATGATGTTTTTTTAATTTCACAACATTCTCAGGGCTTTCAGATCTGGGTGGAAAGAAGGGTTTTCCAAGTTGGTAGATTTGGAAGGCTGCTTGAACACTAGAAAGACACAATCTAGAAATTCATGCTACCCCATCTTCCTCCTGAACAGGTTACTCAAGATATGGACAGACAAACTGGCATAACACGATGACGTTTTCAAATGCAACTTTACCAGTGTTAGAAAGTTTCAGTTTTTCAACTAGAAATTTGAATTGCAAGTGATTAATTGGTTCTGGCTGTGGTCATTTATTATGATTGTTTATGTCAAAAGCATATTCCAGAAATATGTGGGAAGCAGAGGTCTTTAACGTTAGCTCAAGTCAAAGCCGTTGAGTTGTGTTGGTTCAGAGAGAGGTTTAAACACATCATCATCCTTCAGCAGGCAAAATGTTTTGCAATTATTGTGAAAAACATTTAGAAATACATGTTGTGAAAGCTGTAACCACCCAAATCAAACATAGGTGTCTGTATGATAGGGCTGAGATTCTGTTTTGAGGTCCCAATTTCTTCCCAATTTCCATCCTCCAAACTCAGCCCATTTTAGGGAATATGCAGCTGCTACTTTATTTTCTTTTATATAACTAAACAGATTTCTGTTATTTTACATGACTGATGTTTTGGTTAGAGGAGTTCAGCAGCCAACAATTTTTCTCTGTGATCCTACAGATGTAGTACAATTTACTTCTGATTAATATTTCATAAATAATCAAATACCAATTATATACTGAGTGAATTTTGAATTAAATAAGCAAATCCCATAGTTTGTAAATACGCGTGAGTCTTTTTTTTTAATGGCTACATATAATTCCAGAAGACAGTCAGATATAATTATGCAGAGGAAGATCAGAATTCAGTATCTGTAAGTATTGTTATTGTTTGAAATATTATTCAGATGCAGTTTGCAGTTTGCTTTGATTAATACTCTCTATTACAGTGAGCTTGAATTGCTTGGATATTATTGTAACCATGTTTTTGTTTATTTTGAAGGAAATGAACTATTGAGTTGTGATGAACAGAGGATAAATAACAAGCAGAGTACTCTGATTGAAATGCTCTTCACAGTGTTGTCCTACTGCACTTTATCACCCAAATCTCTCGGCATCGCTTTTGAGACTTACATGGAAAAGCAGCAGTTGTGGAATTGCTTATACAATATGACAGGTATTTAATTTATTAATAGGTATTTAAAACCTGATGTTAAACCTTGTCAGTTTTCAGACTTGCAGTGCATAGCATTTTTACTTTAATAAATCAGAGGAATGATGGTAGCTTGCTTCAAAATTACAGGTTAATTAAAGTGTATTGAGCAACGAGGTCACTGTAGGGTGGACTTGGTGGCCGTAGGTTAATGGTTGGACTGGATGATCTTAAGGGTCTCTTCCAATCTTAACAATTCCATGATTCTGTGATTCTATGATTCTATGATTCTATGATTCTATGATTCTATGATTCTATGATTCTATGATTCTATGATTCTATGATTCTATGATTCTATGATTCTATGATTCTATGATTCTATGATTCTATGATTCTATGTAGGAGTGGTGACAATTTCAAGGAAGTTGGAGGTTACGGAGCGGTGTGGTCCAGATAGGACTCTGATTCCCTGATGTCTGTCTCAGCATCAGACTGGCAGAGGAGAGTTTCTGTAGCTCTCTAACTGTGCTGGTCCTTTATGCATTTAATTGTCCCAGGAATTTGACACAATTTAAAAGTAATAAATGACTAAAGGAGAATGAAAAAAATAAAAGGAAGGACCCCTATGGTGGGTGAGATAGGCTAAAATGCAGGAAGGAAGGAAGGAAGGAAGGAAGGAAGGAAGGATAACGTAAGACAGGAAGTAGCAATATGAGTATCACAAAATAGAAAACAGTGGTGGTGGAAGCACTCAGGTATTCCTCAGGGCAAAGTGGGATTGCAAAAATAGAAGTCTAAGGTGTAAGAGTATGAAAAATGCAGAAAATGTTCTACAGAATCTTCCAGAAAGGCCATGCAAAGAATTAAACTTATATCAGCAAAAAGTGCAGACGGAAAAAAGTACAAGCAAAGGACCTAACATGTCAAAAGACATCTCTGATATGTCCTGCATCACTCTGCCTGACAACTGCTGCACCTCTGCAATGGAGAAACTGCAATTCTCTGTGGTATTAAGAATGTGGAGAAGATTGATACTTGCTGTAATGTCAATAACTGTATTTAGGATGGACTGTTTTCAACGTGCAGTCTCTGATAGCATGCTATGCCTCTGCTGATGACTATTATTTGTATGCATTTTTGCTGCCAAAGCATCATTTTTCCTTTGAAATTCTCTGTTGTAGTGGTTTGGTTATCTAATAAACAGAACTTCGTTAATAGTATAAAGAGATGGAAAAAGAAAAAAACATATATAACTTTTTGCCTCACTGATGTCTAGCAAATAATTAAATGTACTCTATATGAGAAGGAGGACATCAGTCTTAAATTAAATTTTTATTTAAGTTTCCTGATGGAGAAATGAGGATGAAGGAAATAAATTATATTGTATTCTTTGTCAGTAGCACATTGAGATGGTACAAGATGCTACACTGTTTTGCTATATACTCTTTCTTTAATTTATAACAGTCCAATAGGTCTAAGTTATTATGATTCCCAGTGTTTTTACTTGTTTTTTTGTAAGAATTCTGAAACACTTCTTTCTGAAACAGATTTACACAAATGACTGTACTTACTGAATATTTAATAATTCTTCCTTCTGAAGTTTCCAGTTGTGGTGAGTCGGAGCCAGAGGTTATCAGATGCTTGAAGTTGACTTTGATTAATTCAGTCAAGGGTATAGTGAAGCAGATAATTTCTTTGATGCATTCATGGGAAGCGACAGAAAACTATGGAACATACCAACACAAGCAAATAGTTCCTGAAAGTTTACTGAAAACAGTTCCAAAGGAATGGAATTATACTCCTCGGGAAATGAAGAGGAAAGAATCTGGGAAATGTGGGTGAAATTTCAACTTTTTTTTGTAAATTTGTCATAAAAGCTTGTTTCTCCTTCGATGAAAAAAACCCCAATCCTGAACAGTTTTATTTGTGAGTGTTGCTGTTTGACAGTGAACAAAACAATTTCCAAACGTCCTCTGTTGTTGTTGTTTTTTAAAGTTATTCTTTCTTGAGGTTTAGAGCCATGCATCCACAAACTTAAAATAATCAGTATTGCAGTAGTTGTAATAATGGTACTGAAAATGCTTTTAGCACCTGGCAGTAGTAGGGTGGGATTCAACAGGGAGGTGGTGTATGCCCCTGGATCCCTGGAGACGTTCAAGGCCAGGTTGGATGAGGCCCTGAGCAAGGTGATCTAGTTGGGGGTGTCCCTGCTTCTTGCAGGGGGGTTGGACTAGATGACCTCTGGGAGTCCCTTCCAACTCTAATCATTCTATGATTCTATGATTCAAGGTGGAGTAAAGAGTAATGTCCATGCTCTTGTCTTTATGACTGTAACCAGTTCTTTTTGTTATCACCCTTTCAGTCAGGACTGTTGAAATTTAGATATCAAATGTTGACTGAAATGCTCACACCTTATTCATCCTGACTCCACAACACAGCTGTTTGTCTTGAAGTAGCACTGAAACTGTGGTGGAACATGCTACTGCTTGGTTGTGGAAAAACTAACTGGAGAAAAAAAAATAATTTGTGTAATGTTCTGAGAGTGATTAGCTGTAGAGTTGATTTCTGGTACATACTTTCAAAGGCTGCTGTGCCTAAAATCTCTGATTTTTCAGAGGGAACTTTTGAAAATGGAAACATTTCACCATAAATTTAATGCCATCAAAATGTTGCCTGATTAGTTACAAAAGCAGTATTACAGTAGCATGTTCTGGCATGAAGTTTTGAATATCTAGATTGTAGAGCAAGCCAGGGAATCAATGCATTCCTTCATTTGATCTTAGGGGTCTTTTCCAGCCTTAAAAATTCTATGATTCTATGACTCTAAGCATCTTCTCTTCAGCATCTTGAGGCACACTTGTGCAGCAGTGGGATGACTGAAAACTCATTTTAGTCTAGAACTTGGTGTTTTAGGCTGCCACTAAGCCTGAACTTCTATGCAAGTGTAGAGGTAAGACTCAGATATAGTGACAAAACAGATTGCCTATGTGACACCTAAAAGTGATCTGTTTTTTTTTTATTTCCTTTTTTTTTGTCTTTCAGTGAGTTCAGAGTAGAGGGCAATAAGTCAGGGATTTTCTTGGTTTGCTGGGTTTTTGTTAGAGTTTTGTTTTGGGTTGTTTTTTTGTGTGGTTTTTGTTTTGTTTTGGGTTTTTTTGTAATCTTAACTCTCTATTGTGGATTTTTGAATTTTTTTTTTCATTTTAGATATGGTTGGTTTTGAGCAGCATATTTTCCATTGTTACTTCCACAGCTACTTTTAATAATCTGGTGTTCTTAAAATGCAGTGCTACGTAGTGTGCATGCTTATATAAAAGTTGATAAACTAAAGTTTTTAGGTTTGAACATAGAAAACTAAAGATTATTTATGCATCTAGTCCTGAGACACTTAGTGCAACGCTCCCCTCCTGAAGTTGAAATAACATTACAGCAGAATTTTTGAGACCACTGTTCTGCCATTCAGAATACCTGAGTGTTGCCTTTTTCATTTATTCTGTGATAACTGTGCACAGCAGGGCTAATTGTTAAGAGAGTCACAGCCTGAACTCTCTACATTTTCTAGGTTCTCTGTTTTTAATTCATGTTATTGTTTAGATTTTTGGGGATCTATGTGGAGGAAGCACAATAGAAGTCAAGCTACAGTGTTGAGTGCTTCAGCTTTTTACCCATTTTCAGTACAAAAGAAAGTTAGAAATTATCATACAACATTCAGAAGCAAGCTGTGATAGAACCAGAATGTTAATGTTAATCATATCTTCTTTTCTTTCTTTTTTTAAGGCTTCACAAGGCTTGCAGCTCAGGCAGTATCTATTGTAATCAGCAAGTTACCTACAGTGATTGCATGTTTGCCTCCCCCAATTAAGTACTTCTTTTTTCTGGCTGAGAGAAAAATGTCAAGAAACTTTGCTGAATTGAAGAAAGCTGGTCTGCTTGTCTGGAACTTGATTGTAATTATATGTCGGATATTTGAGGATGGAAATACTGCAGAACTTTTAACAGGTGCAACACTTGACAGATGGAGCAAAGAAAAACTCAGTTTAGTTCGTGTGTGCTTGGAAAGTATCATGGGAAAACAGAAAAGTGGTCCTAGGCAAGTGACCCAGAAGGTGATACAAAGCATTGAACAGCAAAGACCAAACTGGATTGAAAGCCAGATGCTGAAGGCAAGAAAATTGAGCACAGACTGGTAAGAACAGAGTATTTTTCTAATGGTGGGGGATTTTTTTTTTCCTTTATTTTACTGGACTAATGGCATGTTTGCAGCTGTTGTTCAATTAAAAAGAAAATATGGACAGTGATCTTATATGAAATTGATTAGTTCCTTATATGGATGGCTTTATGTCATATTTTTGCAGCTTAATTGCACTGTCAGAACAGTAAACTATGATTGTTCCAGTCAAACAGTGAAGTTTCTTAAGTGTCTTAATGAGACCCAGAGATAACCATGTTTGTAGTCAGTTCAGCCGGTGCATCTTCCAGAATGTGAGCAGGTACACTGGCTAGGAGGCACCAGAAGATACTTAAAAATTAATTTTGCTGTGGTGATTAAATTAAAAGGGGCTATGGAAAGCCTTCAATATTTGTCTGTGATTAAAAAATAAGCATATTTCATGTTAAAACATAACAAACTCCGAGGGCAAGTAGGATATATCAAAACAGGACACGGACAGTACCCTGCCGTGCCTTTCTGAGGGAGCATCAACCTTCCCCACCAATTTGACATTAAGGTCTGAGTATTTTAAATCCCTGTAATGATTTCTGTAGGAATTGTGTACTTGTCATTGTGTTCCTAGTCCAGTTTTACTGTTGAAGCCATGTTTCTGTAACGACATTATTCATAAACATCCCCATATCAGGTTTATTGGAGTTAATGTGACTCGAACTTTTGACTACTGGAAGTAATGCTGATTTTTCAATGAATATTCTTGAAGGTTGCAGTCATTGCTACCCTGGCAGTAATTATACATATAAATAAATATAAATATTGTGATACCAGTGAACAGAGTTCTGTGCAGTGTTTTTAGGGACAGTATTTTGTTTCTTCGAATAGTCGGTTAATGTGAGAAGCACTAAGCAGTAATAGTGTAACGGGAATGCTCATTCATGTTGACCTTTGTAATCATTACATTTCCATTTAATACTAATTTACAAGCTCTAATCCAGTGATTAAAAGATTGAAGCCAGATGCTGGTGGCTGAAAGAGTCATAGAGTAAAAAGCCCATAATGATAATGGGTAAATTGATACTTAACAGAATGGTTCCAAAATACAAATTTGTAATGTCATTGGGGGAATAGGTATTTCTTAAAATAATGCAAATGCAGGGTAAGACAATAGCATGGATAATCTCTAAAACCCCAAACTTTGGTGTTTGCACTTGTTCTGAACCTAAGATCAATATACTCTGTTTGCTACCACAAATACCACAAAAATGCTGTATTGTCCATCAGACTGTGGTAAATGAGTGGGGGAAAATGCTTTCTGTACGTGTGTGGTATCAGCCAAAGTGAGAACTAGTTTGTGAATAAAGATGCTAAATTTAAGCTTAAGAAACAGAGGAATGCATTATCTTTTCTCTGAGTAGTTATATGATGCAGTCATGAAACAAGGTCCCCTGACTTCAGTGGCATTTCTGCAGCAGAAGTCTAGAATAACACTTATTTTTTCCATTTTATACTCAAATATTGTGAGTCAATTTCTGGGGAAAAAAATATTCTGGCTAATAAATAGTTGAGATAAACAATGTAGAGTTAGTAGGTTACTCAAAATGCAAATTATAAAACTAATATGCTAAAGCTGAAATTTGGATATCAATTACACTAAGTAATGGTCACATTATCATTAAACTAAAAGCAGATCTTCAATGAGACTTATGATGTTTACATGGCTTTTTTTTTAAAAAAAAATAATAGTAACATTTGAAAATCAAAGTCTGTGCAAAATTATGTTCTCTGTAAACTTTTTTTGTAATTAAAATATTCTGGTGTTAAATGTATGCACATATATGTATATATTGTACATTGCTATTTAAAAGTAATATTTGTAGACCTTTTGTCTTTTAATAAGTACAATGTGTGGAAGAAAATAAACACAATAGAATCCAAAGATTTATTTGGGTTTCACCCCTACAGTTCTGAGAACACCTCTGAGGTGCACTGGACCTTTATAAGCAAAACTCTTGACGGATTTTGTGTTACATTTTTCTTAGTTCAATTAAATAAAAAAAAAAAAGTCTAAATATTATATAAGCTCTTCCACTGTGGCATACAAATTTAATTTAGTTTTTAGGAAAATTAAAAAAAAATAAAATAAAAGACCTCAAGACCAAACAAAGAATCCCTCGGTGAGAGGTTCAGAAGGCGGCGCTGCCTGTCGGGTGTACGGCCTGCAAGCGTTACTGTTCATTAAAATAACCTTCACTTTACAGCAGTAAACAGTCACATTAGATCCTGAAGAACACACATCCCGAGAAGAAAAGAAATGTCTGTCTTTGCAAAGTAATTTGTCGAGTTGAAGATTATTGTTTTTCATCATGGTGACCCTGACTTGGCTGGCTGGGTGCATATACAGATTAAGATGAATGCAGTTATTCCTTGGCTGAGGTCTGCCTCTTTCAGGGCACATTTCTCCTAATGACATGATTGATAGGCAGTCCCAAATCCGGAGAGGAACTCATTAATCATGGCCCTGACTGAATCCAATCATCTGCTTCACCTGCACAGTGATGGACAGGGAAGGATACCATTTGGGTGCTGACACTGACACACTCCTTTGCCAGAGGTCCTCAACTTTCTCAATGTCAAGTGGCTAAGAAGTTTGACAAGAAATCCAGGTTGCATCTATATGTGGCATCAAAAGATCAGCCTGAAGTGTGCTTTAATTTTAAGGATCAATTTCTTTCAAGCTTTTCTCGTAAAATGCACCCTAATAACAGAGCATCGCTCACTTCCATTCAGCAAAGAACAAAATTATAGTTTATATTTTGAAACTATTTGCTCTGTAGGACGTTCTGAAGCTGCATGTAGAAGCAATGCTGGGTTTAATGCCCAGCAGCTGTGAGCTGTAGGTCACACAGCAACTTTCAGCAGAACTAACTTTGAAGAGTAAATGGCAACGTGCAGCTGACTGACCTTTTGGGGGTTTAATTCTTTAAAAAAAAAAAAAAAATTTAAAAATAATGCTTTTTAAACTAAGATTGCTTCCTTGGTAGATTTTTTTAATTATTTCTGTAATGACTGTAGAAGGGATAATATATTCTGTTGGTCTTTCAGATTCATGACACACTTGTGTCAAGGTGCCAGCACATGTGTATCTGTGTTTTAGCTGTAATATTTGAGAAGAATGAGTTTTATTACTTCTTACTTGTCCTTAACGCTTCCCCAGCCCAGGCTGCCAAGCCAGCACAGAGCTGGTGAGTTAAGGTTGTATGAGGAGGAGTCTGACAGTGATCAGGGTTCTGAATGCCTGTTTTTTCCAGTCATTTGCTCTTGCACCCTCCAGGTCTTTTTGCAGCAGCTTCGCAGAAAGAAAAAGAAAAAGAAAAAGAAAAAGAAAAAGAAAAAGAAAAAGAAAAAGAAAAAGAAAAAGAAAAAGAAAAAGAAAAAGAAAAAGAAAAAGAAAAAGAAAAAGAAAAAGAAAAAGAAAAAGAAAAAGAAAAAGAAAAAGAAAAAGAAAAAGAAAAAGAAAAAGAAAAAGAAAAAGAAAAAGAAAAAGAAAAAGAAAAAGAAAAAGAAGAAAAAGAGAGGAGGAACAGTACAGGGCAAAAAGTTCAACAAGTGGCAAATAGGTACCTTGGAAATGGTTACCATAATACCTGTGGGAAGAAAAAGACTTCAATTTAAAACTTCTAACCTATACTTAGAGTAATGGCTACCTTTCTGACATGTTAATTAGGCTTTAATATGTGAAGCGACAGGCAAAGAAAAATGTACAAAAGATCGAATGCAAATGCAATCTCTAGTAGCAAAGATACTTCTCCAGTGGGAAAGAAAATAAAAAAATATTTGTGCCTTGCATGTCCTTAAAGCAAATAATGTTTCATGTCTTCATCTTGCAGATTAAAATAATTAAAATTCGTATAATAAAAATAAGTTGTGCATCATTTATCGTGTGTTTGTGTACAGAGATGTGTGTACAGGAATGTTCATTCTGTGCAAAGCAAATGTTTGGGGGGTTTTAACATGTGTTTTTTTTTTGGGGTGGGTTTTTCTCCACGTTTTTTGTAGATGTCTTAGTTTTCTGAAAATCAACCTATGAAGAGGAATTTAATAATATCTGTATCGTTTCAATATTCTAGCGCCTCGGTCACAGTGGAAGGTGCGCCGTCAGAGGAAAGAGGTATTGCTCTTGGATTCACTGAGCAGAAAATAAACATGATGGTCCTGGATATCTGCCACAAACCAGGTGGCAGCGAGTACCTGAGGCAAATTTATCACATCATCCGGCTCAATGAGGTAGGGAAACGGCCTTTTTACCGAGCAATTAGGTGTGTACTGGCCTGAGGCAGCGTCTGCTGGCAGCTAAGGGTTAGTCAAGGAGGTGATAATGCTTCTTAAAGTCAATATGAAATCCTATATTGTCTTGTAATAGAATCCACTCGGTTTAGGCTTTTCTGCATTTGCATAGAAAAGATTACTTTATGGGAAACGGTGTAGGGTTTATTTATGTACTTAAACAGCTCATAAACCTCCTCCGGATTCGTATTGTAGAAAGTAGCTGCGCGTTAAGAGTTTGAACACAGTTCATTAAAAAAAAAAATAAATATTTTTTTAAAAAAATTAGCGAGGTATTGCAAAATTGACTGTTGTGGGAAGTAAAATTAAACGCGGTAAATCAGTTCTCCTAATTTAACAAGACAAACAAACCCTAAGGCAGTACTGAAGAAGTAAATGTAACCACATGAAAAACCTCACTTAATCTAGATTAGCTCCGTTCAGTTAAAGTGCTTTTGAAATTGCAGGAGACAAATTCGGATTGGTTTACTGTGCTCAGGATTTGGGACACTCTGAAAGGGATTATCTCATTATTTCTAAGGCAGCACCGAATTGGCCCAAGTTACCGAAATCATTCCGATTTTATGCATGGAAATAAACACACGTTTACTTCAACCGTATGATTACGCAGATCTACACAGTTTAATTAAGAAAGTTCTGTTTATTAGCTTCAATTGCTGAATTAGTATTCCTTGAATGCATAAGCAGGTGCTGTTGAGATCCATGCAAGTGTACAGAAGTATTTATAATAAAATGCAAAATAACACAAATATGGGCACAGGCCAAGATTTTTCTTTAAAAAAAATAAAATACAGGGAAAAAATAAAAGGCAATTGGGCAGCTGTGTCTGCATGACAGTAACACAGAGCATCTCAGAGCTGGCATTCTGCTTCTGAAAAACCAGATCAACTGTTTAGTTCCTAAGTATAGGCTTAAAATCAACCTTTACACATCTGCATTCGGAGGCTTTAAAAGCAATGTAAGCATCTGTGTGGAGATGGCAACCTAACATTAATACAATACAGAATCTTTTCAAGTTTCATCTCAAACAATTAAATGGTTTCAGGAAGTGAAGTGAAAATTATTACTGTAATGCAGTTCAAACAAAACCTTTTCACCTGGAGCACATTCAGGATTACTCAAAGTATAATCGAGTGAGGAAAAGATGATGAGCAAGACCTCCAAAAATAGCATATAACCCAGTAGTTAGGGCAGCCTCCTAGAGGACAGGAGATGCAGCCTCAAAATCTTCATTCTCCCTGGCTTAGACCAGGGAGTTGAATCTGCATCTCCCACAAAGTGCTCAACCATCAGCTGCCCCCACCGCACTCTCTCCCTTTCCCCCATTGGAGTAGTTTTGCCTTGTAGAAATTGCTGTAAAAATCCATTTTGTAACTTCTAGGGTCAAAAATAGCATCACACTCTAACTAAAGGGGTAGAAAGCCCATATTGGGTTCTGGAGACTGTGATCCAAGATAGGACTCCTGTGAGTATTTGGTTATTTATACAAAGTGGAGCAGCTCCAATAGGAGGTAGAGGGATGAGAGAATTAGGTGGAAGAGGGACTTCAGACTGACTTGCCACATCCCAGGTGTCTCTCCTTGAATTTCTGCAGCCAGCAAGAGCTTTGTTAAATATAGAACATTTCTCAGTGGAAAAAACTGTCTTGTTTTTGAGAAAAAGAAGAAGATGGAGAAAAAAAAAAATCCTGACCAGCTTGACTTGCAGAATGACTTAACTGTGTTCCTTCAAATTGCCTTTGAAACCATTACAAAACACTTTAATGCTTAGTGTGGCATTATGATAATGCACTTTTCAATATTATTTTTCATAACTTAGATTATGTTTAATGTGCCTGACTACCAAGAAATAAGACTTGATTATCTTGTTCAAAGGTCCATCCTTTTGTTTGGAGACTCCTTGGGCTATCAAGGGATCGTGTTCTTAAAATTAGTTTGGAGATCTTTCTGCTACACAGCTTAATAATTGCGAGTGAATAGAGAACAAAATGATGAGACAGAAAATTGTAGTTCTCGATAATTCTCCTTAGGAGAGCAAGGTAAAAGGGATGCAGATTCTTGGAAGCTGCATTTAGAAATAGACCTATGATGTTATAAAGATACATAATAGATACTGCAGAACTCAAAACAGCCCACAGCCCTTCATGTATTCATTGAAAAAAATAGTAATTTTTAGAAGCATTTTTGACCAACTACTACCAGAGAGAAACCAACTCTCCTGAGCTATCAGGCTCAGGAGTATTGTGTCTGTTTGGTTTCATGCCCAGTCATTGGTAGAGAGGCTACAGCTCATGTGTTTATAAATGTGATTTCATTTATTTTTTATTTCCATATTTTTGAAACATGCCTTTTTAAAATCCACAATATTCCAAAGACAAAGAGTGCCTAAGGTGGGAGCTGAGCTGTACATCACCCAAACGTGCAAACCCTACCAAACATGGACAATGATTGCCAGTATCTCTTCTGAAAAAAAAAACCAACAGCATCTGCTTCTGCTGTCTCTGTGACACCCTGAGGGATGAGTTGCTTTAAGGCTGCCCACAGATTTTGTGAAAAATGGTGAGGGAAGGCAGTACACTTACCTGAAGTGGGTACCTGTATCAAAATAGCTTTTAAATAGCCCCCTCACACTGTGATTTTAAAATCTTGGCTATGGCATCAAGGCACAAATGAGTGGTAAAAAACCCCAGACTTTTTGTAGGCTCAGAAAATATAGNTTATATTTAGATGATTTTGTGATTGTCTTAAGCAGTCCTGACAATGGGCTCCAACCATCAGAAACACACAGTCCTGCTCTTTCTTTTTTGCCCCTGCACTTTCCCAGTCTTCAGGTGTGTGTCCCCCTCTCCTCCACTTTGTACTAGTATGAAAAATTGTGTGGCTTGTTTATCTGGCTGAAACCTTCCCTTCTTCTGGCTGATTTCACAACATATGTTAGTGCCAACACAAGGGAGAAACAGCCACAGTCCATGTGGGTTAGGAGGGAGCTTGTGCCTTTTGGGCCAGACCACAGTGTGATCGTTTTAAGCCGATGATGAAATTACTGGTCTAGAAAGACACACCGAGGAGCACGGGGTATCTTGGCAGCTATTTTACATCTTCCCTCACCTGCATCTGAAATTGTTTATCATCTGGGTAGCACTGCAAAGTGAGAGGAGTGTTTGCATCCACCCAGCTTAATGAAAACTCACCTTGAGTCCTTGCTGAATGTTACTGCAGTCCTATCATTGCGGACTTCATTTTAGTCACAATAAAGTGCTTAATCACAGCATTCCTTCCAGCAAATAGATCTGTAAGTGTTTCATTATCCAGCTCTTCCTAAAATGCTTCTATTTAATCAAAACACTTTATTGGCATGCAATGATGATTTATTTACACAGTAGTTTAAGGAGTGAAAACAGAAAAGATTGTGTCCAAAAACAATCGTGCGTCTGTTGCAGTATAGTTTCTGAAATTACCATGTAAATCACAAATGACTTCTAGTCTTTGAATGCTTAAACAATTAAAAATGACTTTGAAGTGTGGGAGAGTATTTATTTCCTGTGTTTATACAACTGGTTTGAGTATGTTCATCAAACAATTGATTTATAGACGTGTAGCAACTATTTAACGCTATCTAAAAATAACTCTCAAGGATGCACGTATACTTTTAACATATACAATAAATCATACAATAGCCATCACACATTAGAACAGCTCATGGAAAGCTGCTTTTTTTTCACTTCCACATATCTACCTAACATATATATGCATATTAAATGTGAACTGACACACATAATTTGATTACAATTTCAAAACGAAATCTTAGATTATTCTGATTTGCTTCAGTTGGTTGGAGGTTACTTTTGTTTGCTGTAAAACAGTGCTACTTTAAAAAAGGTTTCTGTTGAGTGAAAGAATAAATAATCTCTGATATAAGAGCTTCCATCAAGCACATTGTAAAGTTATGCTTGAAATTCAGGCACTTTTCACGTGGAAAAAATAGATGGCATATACTGTTTTGTGGTTGTCTTTTCTTCCATAAGGAATATTTGAAAGAGCAGCTGTCTTGTGAGAGTTCTTCTGAAGCTGGTGTTGCCTCCAGCCAATGCCTGGCATTGACACTGGAGGGCAAAGAAGAGCAGCCCATCTTCAACCCTTTCCAGGTGTACAGACAGTCATGTGCAAAGGTGTTCAATCAGGTTTGTGAAGATCTGAAACCTTGGTTATTGTGTCATTTTTACTTGTCGATCTCATTATCATCGTGATTATGAGAGACTGAAGTGATGAAAATGGAATTAATTACGTGTGTTCAGGTTTGATGAAGTGCAAAGGAATATTATTACTCGGGAATCTAATGAGGGCACCCTCTACAAGAGCATGATGTTCAAAAAGCCATTATTGTCCTTCTCTTTTATCAGTTATTACATGTAGGAGCAATTTGCATTTACTTAGACTTCCTGTGTCCATTCAGTACAGTGAAGGGAAGCCTATTAGTAGCAATGACATCCATTACATCTGTGTAACGACACACAGGGCTGATCTAAGTCCTTTGAAAAGCCATGGGAAAACCCCAAGCACACACTTAGAATCTTCCTGATGAGGTTTTCATAGTGGTCTTGAAAGGTAAAGCAAAGCAAGCTTTGGAAATATATAGATTTAGCAAAACAGTGACAATAAACAGGGGACAAACTGCACACAGAAAGAGAAAGCATCCATTTCTGAGACATAAAGGATTAACTTTTATATACAGATACTGGTGTCTTGACAATGCTAGAGTTAAAGAAAAATCAATCTGGGTGCCTAAATCTCTGTCAGGGCACAACACAACTCACTTATTACACAAAATAGCGCTTGGACACTTGAAAAAATTGCACACCATCACTTCTGATATTTGTAATCCACCATCAACAACTTTGATTCCACCCCTATTTCCAAATATTTAAAAATAAATGGCATTCATTACAAATTCACTGTACAGACTTGTGGCAGAAAGCCATTCCTTTTCAGTATACCTCACTTTTAAATAATTTTTCTGGTTTTGAGCATTTCAGACTGTTTCACTATATATTGCTGTAAAGTATATCTGTTTTAGAGGTTTGGTTTTGGCTTTTTTCCTTGTTTGATGCATCTTTTTTTTCTTCCCTTTCTTCCAGTAGTCCCTTTATGGGTATTTTAAATTCATAGAATTTAAGGGGCTGCAGAATCACTCCAATTTG
Source organism: Heliornis fulica (assembly GCA_013399135.1). Lineage (NCBI taxonomy): Eukaryota > Metazoa > Chordata > Aves > Gruiformes > Heliornithidae > Heliornis > Heliornis fulica. The sequence goes on along the minus strand of VXBZ01004164.1, from coordinate 13,835 downwards.
AGATTCAGAAAATAGTTTACCATGCCTCAACTCTCAGTTCATTAATAGTGTGGTAGAGTAAGACCTTCAGGTACTGACAACTCGGGGCAGAATTCTTCTGCTACATGACAGGTTTGCAGTGCTCTATTAATCACCAGATGACAGGGGATAGTTCATATTAAATTGCTTTGGATTTTGCAAACTTTTGGCATGAAGTCTATTACCTGAATATAGAAAAGCATCTTAAAATTAAAAGGAGGAGAAAAAAAAAAAAAAGATTAGTTCATGGAACTTAAAGTACCATGTGCCAACCCTGTTGTGACAATGACAGACCTTCTTCCTGAGCTTAATAATATTATTAAATAATCTACTTCTCTTTACCATACATCTGCACATTTATGTAGAGCTGTGGGACTGTCTGTATGTGGAATAGTGGTCAGTATAGACCAGTGTCTGGTATCTTGTAAAGATTATTATGAGTGCTAGTACAAGATGCCAGAGCACTAGCAAAGAACAATTGTTCCTCTCAAAGAATATATTCTTAAATTCATTTCTTGCCAGCTGGTAATATGAAGCTTAGGAGTTTATAATCTGTAATTAAATTCCTGATTTTTCTTTAAATCTATTGCAACTAGATGGGTTTTAATATACCAACATTTTATCCCTTTATAAATTATAAGTCCCAACGAGCTGCTGATCTCACAACTTACTTTGTCAATGGGTTAATTATGTACTGCTTTTTAAAACTTTGCTCCCAGAGGAGGCAGTTGGAATAGGTATGGCATTCCTCCTTGTGAGCTCTGAGCAGAGATGTGTTACACTATTTAACATACTAGAATATAAAATGACAATATAAGACCATGTTTACGTTACACAGTGTAGACACTCTCTTAGCTTCCTCAGTAGGGGCTTTCTTGAAGGATTTATTTCAAAATCTATCTGGAAGATGACTTGTAGCAAACATCCCATGTGTTGTTTGTTGGTATATGTAAAAATTGCAGTACATTAGGGTGGCTGACATTCTCTTCTGAAGTTTTGTGAACTTGTCCCTATCGTGTCAGATTTAGCAAGATACCTTATCATAATTTCTATGAATTCCACTGATCCTGAAACAGAGGCCACTGAACTGCTATTTTGAGATCAACTCTAGCATTTTTATTAATGATATGTAAATTTCTTACCTTCCAGCCCTCTAGTTCAGTAGCTGATTCTAGGGACTGTGTCATTTCTGTTAACAATTCAGCCACTTCATTCTTACATTCCTGTAAAAATCTTGAATAATCACCATCTGCTCCCAGTAACCTGTTGCTCTTGATTTTATCAATTTGTCCTGACACCTCGATCTCTGCCAGTGCTGCTGCTCCTCTATTGTCTGATAAGATTACGTCGAGGCTGTGCAACAACTCAACAGTATGAAAGAAGAAAAATGCTAAAAGATGTGACTTTTGCTTTCCTGAAGTGACATTTTTTTCATAATGATCCATTTATTTTATTTTTTTTTATTTTTTTTCACCCAGAACTGATCAGCCTAGTCAACTGAATTTTTATCTGGTATACTGAATTTTTATCTGGTATACTGAATTTTTGCTGTTTGTTATTCTGGCTGTTGGTACTGGCTGTTTAGTGTCTTTTTCCTTATCCCTCTTGATTATACAAGTACTTTCTCCATATTTATTTGCCAGTACTTAATTCAGTGTATACAATAGCTGCCTATTTTCTCCCCTGTGTTTCTCTACTCTCACTGTCCTCTCATTTGACTCTTTCCCTTATTTCTTGTGTATCAGATGCTCAATATTCTTCATTTTCTTTCCCCTTTCACACTATATTATTCATTCTTTAGCTACCCATGCCTCCCTTTCTTACTTTGGATTTCATCTTTATTTTTCTACATTAGTTTTAAGTGCATACCAAACTGAGGGTTAGGAAGAAAATTAAATTAGAATAAGGAAGGAAATAAAATAAAGATGGAAGGGAGGGGAGAGATTACACTGATTTGTCTCTCCTAGGACAAAGCACTGCTACTAAGAAAGAAAACAAGCACTTCAGAATATACTTTTCTCTTTCTATTCAGGTTTATGTCTGTTGTTTTGACCTATTTGTTGTTTTTTTTTTGAGGGGGGTTGGGGGTTTGAATGGCTTTTGCTGGTTTTTGTTTTGTATTGTTTAAACTACTAAATGATATTTTAAATTTATACAAATAATTTCTCACTTATTTCCTCCCAATAATATTGAACTATAGTCACTACTTGCCCTTGACTGACAATGAAAATTAATATTATGCAACAGGAGTTACTATTTTGTAACCATGAGAATGTTGTGGGTGGTCTTTTGTCTTCACCCATTATTTTAGATTGCTTTTATTTATTAAATAAGCAATGTGGAGTTATATTTGTACATATTATCTAGACTTGCTGCTGTTTACAATAACCATCTGGTGACTGCAGTGCCTTACAAAACAATAAAGAAGTAAACTATCACTCTAATTACAATACAGGTTACATCTTGAGTTCCAGCTATGCTGTATTTCATGACAAACTTTTTGCTAACAGCAGAAATCACAAGTTGCTGATACATTAAAAAGTTGCCAATTATTTTGCTTTTCAAACAAAGAGTCAAGCTCTCAGACAAAGTGGTTGGGCAGAATGCCATTAGCAGTTGGAAGAATAACGGTTGAAAAAAATTGATTTATCTTTTTATAAATAATGGCTACATCCCCAAATGGATTTATAAATTAATTGCTGTCTTATTGGAATAAAAACCTTCTTCTGTGGACATGATTGATATCATCTGTCTAAGCCCTTGTTCTAGACCCCCCTCCTTCTTGTTTAGTATATCACAGCTGGAGCTTTAATTTACTGATCATATTAACACTGATTAATAACTAACAATAGCTTCTTGCCATGTATCAACAGTCAACCATTACTGAGTGGAACTGGGATTGGTCAAACTTGCTGCCAAGTTATTTGGGACTGAATGAGATGACCTTCAGGGTGCTGCTGGCACACAGGTAATGGGATTTCAGTAAATAATTGTTGTCCTTTTTATTTCATAATAGCCAACACACAAAGATTTTATTGTTAAAATTTATAAAATAGATTATACTTTCTAAATATGAAATTTTACAATGGAGATAACTACAGTCTAGTGCATTTGATCCATAGAAACCATAGATGGCTTTCAATTCCTATTTTCAGGAATGTAATAATATGGTCTTTCAGTCTGAGATGTGGATATATATTGATATTGCCCTTAATTAGTGCTTTAAAAATCAATTAATGGCTTTTACAGACCTTTACTGCTCAAGGAGATCTCAGCTATATAACTCAGAACTTACAACATGTTTTCTCAAGTTGCAATGAATCTCAAATTCAGTTGGGGGCACAAGAAGTGTTGCTAGAAACAGAAAGTGTCTCTTTAATAGATTTAAACCAATAACTTGTTTTATTTTTGTAACACCTTGTTAACTTGTAAAATTTAACTGCTTAATGGATAACCAGGTATATTTAATGAGGAAGTGATACTTGTTTAATTCAGAAAAATGTAGGTGGAAAAATGGATGTTTTCTTTTCTAAAATACTTGCCACTTACACCTTTGTGAAAGCTGGAAAATGTGTGTATTGTGAACTAAGAAGTTTAATATTCCCTTCTAAATTCTGAATCCTCCTGATGATACCTAATACAGTCAGACCATTTGTGTGTTAAACAGAACTTGTTCTCTATTTGGAAACTAGGGTGATAATTTCAAAAATGTGTTAGTTTGCATGTCAAAAATGCTTTTATGGTTTTACTGCCTTTTTCTCAATTTATTGCTAGCAGTTAGTCTTTAACATTTAATTGTTCCTTCAATTCATATATACAATGTTTGCACAGCCTTATTTCCTGATTTAGCTAATTTCAGTTGCACAAAATAATAATGCTGACAAAGAAGTGCCATTCAGTTCTCCTCTTGATGTCCTCTGTTACCCACTACCAGACAGAATATGGAACTTCATGGACTTTTTGGTCTGTACCAGTAATGTCATTTTTATGTTAAATGACAGAGACAATTCAGTGCTAATTTTCTTTCTTTGATACTTCTCCTGCTGATTGCTAACACTTGTCCTTCATTAAAAATGAAGTAGTTTGCCCTTTTCAAAGAGATTCTAATAGAAAGTCTTAGACTCAAGCTGGTTCATGAATTCCCTTTATGTTGATGTCATCAGTATGAGCCAAAGGGAGCAGAGAGGACTGCTGTGATTTGCAGAGGAAAAAATTTTCTGTGGACATTTAATCTTCTCTAGTATCTTGAAACACATTTCATTTTTCTCTTGATCTCTTTACAGAGTTTAGAAAAAAAGTCATGTATGTGCCTTCTCTGTCCTCTGTGTTTCACATCTTTGTCATATCATCTATTGTTGCTTTTCTGGGGATTTGGTTTTGGGTTTTTTTTTTTTACATATTATTTAATAAGTGCTCTAATTGTTGTCATCCTTCCTAATTTGAAAATGTCTCCATCCATCTCCCTCCTTCATGATATAGAAATTCTCATCTAGAAGTGACATTATGCAAGCCATTAATGATTATCTCATGGATTTATAATTTAAATCACTCTACAGACCAAACAGATCCTTTAAACCCGTTGTGATCATTAGGTGGAATTGCTAATCCAATATCTGCCATAGTGATCAGCGTCTCCAACACAGTTTGTCTTTGTGTGACTTAATCTTTAGTATAAAGTTTGCCTTACCCTGTTTTCTGACCAGCTAGGCCACTTCCAGCTGGTCTCCTGGCTGTCCAAGTCAGCTCAAGTGAGCCCTATCTTCAGGTGATTCTTCATGCTCCTTCCTGAAATTGCATAACTCCCAGCTTTACACGTGCTCAGGAGTTAAACATCAAGCTGAATGGGGGGTGTGATTATTTTGACTCCATCCTTATGATGGACCTATTCTGTTCCTACTGTTTTCCTCCTTAGATGAGTTAAAATTAAGTGCCATCCTTCAAAAGACTCAGAACAGCCCATTTATAAAGAGTGCCATAATTCTTCAATATTTTCTTTAACACCTTCTAAAGCTTCTCTTGATCAGTTACTTCTGTGCATGCAAAAAAAAAATATTTTTAGCTGCTCACGGTGATATTGAGGTCTATCTTCCCCTTTTATTTTTAATATTTAAAGAGAAATACTCTCTGTTGCAGGTGAAGTAAAATAAGCATGCTCTGCTCTCTCTTTGGTTGGGAAAAAAAAAAGTAAAGATGCTTAGGGGACTCATTTACAAGGGAAGTGCTCCCCTAACCTAGTTAACGACTGAGTTAGGTGGGAAGGAGTTATGGGAGCATTGTCCCAGAGCCAGCAAGTGGTAGGCAAATTAATTGGTTGGTGGTTAGGGGAAAGTGAAAAGCTTTTAAGACTGGTTAAAAAGGGAACAAATTGTTGTGTGCTGCTCATTGTTGACTCAACGTGTGCACGTGAATCTAATCCACACGTTCCTGTGGTCCTCAAAGTAAAGGTGTTTAGGAAATTTTTCAAATTGAGGAAGAGGATGGTTAATGATACTACTTTGTTTTTAAGGTTGTGAAAGAGAGTAAGATCAGGAAAAGCCTATTAATGCTGAACACTAAGCAGTACCATGGAAAATTAAAAAAAAAAACAAAAAACCTTGTGCATTCTTAGATATTTCAGTACCAGTGGGAGTTTCTTACCTCTTATACACATATTAAGACAACTGTTTGCTTTTAGTTGTTGTTTAATTCTTATGTATCTCAACTTTTAATCCCTGTCCTGCTTGTAAAGGAAAAATTGTTACTGTCTGGCTAAATCAGCATGTTGAAACCAGCTTATTGTTTCACCTATGCTGTCTTCTTTTTAACTGTCTGGCCAATCTCTCTGTGCATATTATCACATTTGAAAACTGCAGTGACCATGGTGAGTCAACCCTCACCAGCTGTTAAGTCCTGATCCAGCTGCTCACACAGCCTCCCTTCAATGGGGTGGGGGAGAGAACCAGAAGAGCATTGATAAGAAGACTCCTGAGTTGGGTTAAAGACAGTTAATAAGTGAAGCCAAGCTGTGCACACAAGCAAAGTAAGGAATTCATTCACTCCTAACTGTCCCAGCTGCTTCCCAGAAGGCAGGGCTCCTTCCCAGTACCAGTTCCTTGGTGAGCTGAACACCAGAACCCTCAGTGTCCCCCTCTCCCTCCCATCCCCAGGTTCAGCTGCTGAGCACAATGTTCATGTGGCACAGACTGTCTCTTTGGTCAGCTGGGAGCAGCTGTCCTGGCCATGTCCCCTCCTGATGTCTTGCAAACACCCAGCCCATTGCTGGGGCAGCAGAGTGGGGAAAGTAAAGGCATTGAAGCTGTGCAGGTGCTGCTCAGCAGCAGCCAGAAGAGCTGGTGTGCTGTCCACACTGAAGCAGAGATGCAAAGCTTGGTACCATACATTACCCTTTGGTTTTAAATAGTCACATTTACACTGATACATACATTAAATACTCCCTGATCACTTATTTTCTGACAAGTATCTCTGCAACATGTGCATAGTTACAAGTTGGGTTTGAGATGTGACCTTTCTTCTGCTGATCTACAGGACTTTCAGGTGTGTTGAGTACGTTACTGTAGAGAATAACTGTGTCCCACTCACTATAATCATGAGAAACAATCAAGCCAAGTAAGAAAAATTGTCACAGAATCACTAGGTTGGAAAAGACCTTTGAGGTCATCGAGTCCAACCATCCCTGTCCTCTCCTGACCCATCTCCCTGAGCACCTCATCTCCCATCTGGTCAATACACCCAGGGGTGGGGACTCCACCGCCTCCCTGGGCAGCCTGTCCCACACCCCCACAGCTCTTTGGGGGAAGAATTTCTCCTGACATCTCATCTGAACCTGCCCTGGTGCAGCTTGAGGCCATTGCCCTTGGCCTGTCCCCTGTCCCTGGACACAAGAGACCATCACCCACCTCTCTCCAACCTCCTCTCAGGTCATTCCAGGCAGGGAGAAGGTCTCCCCTCAGCCTCCTCTGCTCCAGGCTCCCTAGCTCCCTCAGCTCTCCAGCTGGGTTACCCTTTCAAAATAGTTAAAGCCAATATTTCTACAAGTGGATAAGAAATTCCATGAAAAACATCTAGTCTGGAAATTAGAAGGTGAATTCCAATAGGTAAATCCGTGCAGTTCAAGAAGAGTCTTCCAGAAAATTTTTTCACAGTGATATGAGCTTAACTGATCAAGTGGTTGATTTCCAGTCATGTGTTCCTTTGATAAATACTCTCAGCTGCTGAGCAGCTTTTCAAAGCAAAGCAGCAAACCTGGAATTGATTATATATTGGATTTAAGGAAACTATAAAAAATTAATGAGTTTGTTTTCTGCTGGAAGTGGGTGAAATATGTAGGCTTTCCCATAAGGTGTGCTGCAAAATATGCACCAAGCATCACATGCTTTGGAGTCTAGCACTTCTTTTTTTTCTTTTTTTTTAATATAATCCAGTCAGCTGTTTGCAAGCAAAATTGCTTTTTGGGAAGGTAAAGACTATCCTTGGCAGCAGGGTGCCAAGATTAAGAAGATCCCTTTATGCTGTGGAAGCTGATCTTGTACCTAGTGTCTCTTTTTTTTTAAATCCTTTTAACTGCATGAGGACTCTCTACTTGCCTTTTGAAAATAAATTTGTTAATATTAGTTGTGGAATTTGTTTCTCATACTAGAGGTAGGTGATAAAATTATACGTCTTTCCATTGATTAAGCTTAATAAAACCAAGAATTAAGTCAAAATTTCTTGTTTAGGATTTTGAATGATTGCAGGGCAAAATCTGCATAGCTCTTGTATATTCTAGTGGATACACAGACACCATCTGTTGAGAATGGTAGCCATATGGTGAACTATTTATAGAAAATGTTTATATTCATTGTGTTGTTGATTATCTAGATATCCAGAAAATGCTCTTTTAAAATCCAGTTTATCAACACATGGAAAAATGTATTATGTAGTTTTGAAATTGAAAGGAATGTCAGCAAACTGCATGGGCTTTGTTGTCTGTGAAAGATATTTTTTTTTTGTCATACAATTCTACAAAAGCCTGAGTCTAAGAAATGGGTGAACGTGCTGGGAGCATGAAAAGATAGGAAGTTCTCTAACAATCCTCTTTTGTGGAAGGGACAAATGATGGAAGTGCAGTTACTGGCATGATGACAATACAGAGACTGTATCTGTGTGTCAGAGGATGCCAGTTGTGACCAGTGTACTTCTGGATGTGTCAGTCAATCCTTCCTCTAAACTGTGGATGCTCCCAGACCTTTTGGATCCAAGTTGCTGGATATTGGAAGTCCATGTTGTTGTTGTGGCTACAAGTCAACTATTAATGATGTGTTGGTGAAGACCTGGGATGGCATTAATACTGCACTAAGACCTGGGATGGCATTAATACTGCACTAAGACCTGGGATGGCATTAATACTGCAGTAATCACATCTCACTTGGTGAGATCATGATGGATTCCCTTACAAAGTGTGTGAGAGCAGACTATCTGAAGTGCATGGGCTGCTATGAACCAGAGCATCCCTTTGTTCCTGTAGCAAAAGCAGCAGGTGAAGGGTATTAATCCATTCCTGCGTGTCTCTTGGTTGATCACAGAGTCAGGTTTAGACCCTACTGCTGGATGCACCAACAAAACAAAAATAAAATCCACTGGGATTTTGAGGGAAATCTGATTTTGACCTTTCTGGATAAGCAAAGACCCCTTTCCATAAATGAGTTGGTCAATAACAAGGTATATGTCACATCCGTCAACATAAGGATTATCCTCCCTCTGCTTATCCTCTTCTGACATAGCTAATGAAACTGTACTCTGACCTCAGAGGATCTGTCAGAACTTGGCTTAGTTCCCTGCCTGGCAGTTTGAAAGCACTGGAGGATGGGTAAGCAAGAGGGAGGACAGTGCCCTGTATCACATGGTGCTTGGACATCACTCCAACCACCGTGACACACACTGTTGTAGCACCAATTTCACAAGTGAGTGAGGCTAAAGGTGAGACTGCCCATACACAGTGACACACTTGAGGCTTTTCAGGTTGTTAGGAGCCTCTCTCTCCTGCAGACATGGTGATGGAGCCTGTGAATAAAACAATATTCTCCAACAACAATCTCCAACAAAAGGTGCTGAAAGGGAGGGACTGCCATATCCCAGGTAACCTTAGTTAGTGTGAGCTCATTTTAATACTTGGAAGTCCTTTTTGATGAGGCCTTTGCCTGAGTAGGATTGGAAGTATGTACTTAGCTCTCTTTGAAGTAACAGCTATGAAATTGCTTAAATAAGGTTTTATTCTAATTTAATGCTATTTCCATTGCTCAAGCCTGGCCTCTAGAAAAAGAGGAGGAAAAAAAAAGAACAAGTATTGTCAATACATGTTTTGTATTCAAAAACATCTTAATCATTAAGCTGGAGCTTAGGCCTGTGAGCTGAATCTCGTTCTAATGTCTCACTGTACCTTGGTTTCCCCATTTAAAATCAGGTAACATTTGTCCACATTTCTATGTCCTTTGATACATTTTGATGGAAATGCTAAGTAAATTCAATTTATTAGTATTAATAATACATTGTTGATTTTATCATTAGGATTCACTTTTAATTGGCTTCTTTAAAAGTGTGCATATATGGACCTTTGTAACTAGATATTTGTGGTTGCAGTGTTCAGAAAATAAATAAATATATATTTGGAAGTCTGACACTGACATTTTATGTCACCATCTAATTGACCTGGTGAGTGGCATCCCATAGCCTGGCTGATGTTCCTCAAAAATAGATGCTTCCTTTCATCTGCAGATAATTTGCCTTCCTCTCAACCCTGCCTCACATCCTGTTGCTCACAACAGATTTTTAAGTGGAGATAATCGTGTTTGTCTTCCTTATCTACTCTTTTCTCCTTCCTCTTTCTGAGCCTTTCTGACCCAGCTTGTCAGTACTAATGGATATATGGGGATCATAAGTGTGTATGAAAGCTCTAAGTGTGTATTAGCACATGCAGAGAGTACTGACTGCATTAACTGCACACACTGGCTTAGCTACATCTCATCTCATCTCTAGGTTTTCTTGCTACAAAAGAAGAGGCTACAGGACACAAGCCAACAAGCTAAAAGTCTGTTTTGCCCACCATCCCGTTGTTTCTTCCTCCTGCTTCTTCTCAATAAGGGGTTTTCAGCAAAGTGCCAGTAATGCAGAGTAATTCAATTTCCATACAGGGATCTCAGTTTCTTTGCAACCAGTAATGAGTTGAGACATGAAAATCCCACGTAACATAGAGATGGAAGTATTAATATCAAAGTTAAACAGATGGACAATCTGGTCCTGCAAGTCACCTTTAAGGTTTTCTGTACACTGGAAAATTAGTCTGTAGCAAAGCCAAGAGTAGAACCTAACTCTTTTGACTGAATTTTAAGATAAAAATCTACTGTATTATAGTAGCTCATCTGTGAGAAGTGTTGATCTACAGAGTCTTAGGTGGCAACTAAGGGGACATGACTTAGTCACACTTTGAATTATCTTGCAATTATCTTGGGGAGTGGTGGGCCTGTCAGGTTTCCCCCAGAGCAAACAGGGAGCAGCTGTGTGCTTTGTCTGGATCTTGAAGCATTTGTTGTTGCTACCACAAAGCAACTTATATGGGCTGGTGGCTGCTACCATGCAGATAATAGACATGTGTAACTGAAACTGCTCTTTCTTGGAGCTATAGCTGTCCCATGGGTTATTGGCTGTCTCACATGGCTTTGCTGGATGAAATTCCTCTCTCCTGCCTGGTTTGAAAGCTAATTCCTTAAGAAAGGATGACAGTTCCAAGGATGTTCCTGCCTCTTCCTCAGGCCTTGCTGTCAAAGTCAAACTGACCTTGAAAGTTCTAAAGCCATAATACTGTTTTGAAGATACATCACTGTTGGGCAGTTTCACCTCTGCTCTTGATAGAATCATAGAATCATAGAATCATAGAATCATAGAATTGTTAAGGCTGGAAATGACCCCTAAGATCATCCAGTCCAACCATTAACCCACCACCACCAAGTCTACCCTTAGGTAGACTTTCATGTGAGCACTCAGTTTAAAACCTGCATAGAAGCTCTGATTTGGAAGTTTGACCTGAGACAGAAAAACTGTTTGTTTGGTTGTTTTGAAGGTTTTTTGTTTGTTTGTTTGGGGTTTTTTTTGGTTTTTTTTTGGTTTGTTTTGTTTTGGTTTTTTCCCTCTAAACTTCTTTCTGGGATCCAACAACAAAACCTGGTCTTTGTGAAGAGTGGGAAACCATTATGCATCGTGCATCATGTAGCAAAGGGGGAACTCAGAATTGTCATTCTAATAGTTGACACTGGAAAATGTCATTGAAGAAAGCTTTTTTTTTTTTACGTTAGTCCTTAGATTGACAGGTTATGACAAAACTGCATTCATGTTGCTTGAATACATCTTTTGTCTAGTTTTACATGCTTTTTGACTTGTCTAGAAAATGACATATTGAGGTTTTCATTAGCCTTAACCAGGTGTGATTTTCTTTATGGGAGATACCTTGGTAGGACTACAGTTGAAGGCGAATAAACCACTGAAGCTTAGAAAGGCCACGGCCCTTCCTCAGATGGCAGCGATGAGTTGAAAGACTCATTAATCAACAGCCAAGTCACAGGTGTGATGGGTCTCCTGCAGGCTGCCAGCAGACTGTGAAAGTCACATCCAACACATGAAACTGCTAAACTAGACACGTCTATAAACATCCTTATACTTTGTCTTTAAGGTTTTAGCTTAAAAACTCAATGCTGTCATGTTTTCATCATTGATTTTTTTTTTCCTTAAATAAAAATATTTGCTTTCCAAGGAATTATATTAAATTCAGGAAGCAAAAGGAAAATTTAAATCTGCCTTCATCTTTTGCTCATTTTAATGCAATAATAACTTAATTTTTTTATATGGATTCACAGTTTTGATTGCAAAAAGTGTAAATGGCTTTAATGCTATGAGCTATTGTTTTTTGTTTTTTGTTTTGGTTTTTTTTTTTTGTACACAAAATGTGTTCAAAAGCTTAAACAGGAAAAAAAAAAGAAAAAAGAATAAAATAATTTTCTCCATATGAACAAATGTCCATTTTCTTCATGATTTTCCAGTCCTTTCCTCTAGTACAAAAATGACCTGGCACAAAGATCCAGTTATGATGTAGTACTACAATTTAGACAGAAAGTCATAAAATGTTTAAAGTTAAATTATTTGCAAGGTTTTATTATTTGATCAACTTGTATGGGATTTTTCACATGATAGGAAAAACCCATAATAAGAAGCCAGAGAATGAAATCTCCATATAATTTTTCCACATTATTCTTCTGTAAACTCTATGGATCCCCCAGAATGAAGGGAAGTCTAGTCAGAGTTCTTATACATCCCCATAAATATATTTTTCCCCCAGATTATCCTTAAATTGATATACTCCCTGTAGATAAAAATTAATTTTACTCTGTCAAAGAGAAATGAATGTGAATTTGCTTGGATTTTTTTTTTATTGGGTTATTGCTTTTTCTCCATAATTCTCATCATTTTCCAGGATGCTCAGGATAATAATGCTTTTTTAAAATCTGAAACAGTGAACAGTGTCTCGCCTTCCTCTGGGATGAGAAATTCTTCTATTGAACTGTTCTGATCTTCTGATTCCCTCCTTAACCTATGTGTCTTAGTTTTGACCTTCATATCTAAAAATTAAATTTAATTTGCAATCTGCATTCTCCTTTTTTTTTTTTTTTTTTTAATGCCTGGATTTCCAGTTGTTTTGGTCTTGCTCAATTTAAAGAGGTGGAAGTGTGTATAAGTGTAATGCCTGCTGGCTCAGCAACACCAGACAAGGAAGCACTGGTGATGAATATATTGATGAACTAATACTGATATTGTTATGCTGGCATATATCAGAGGTGATATCTGCTTTGCCTGTACAAGGTTCTGTAAGCAGGTATTTGAATATACCTGTCTTTAAGATATATCTGTAACAGGTTTTATCTGATTACTCAACATAGTGCTTGTGTTGGAGGGCTTGTTAAAGTGTACACAGCTGTCATGTCATGTCACCCATTTTAGAAAGAGCTGTTGTAATTTCATTTTAATGGCAGTGTATTTTTAAAACAGATTTTACTATTGGGATCAGGGAGAATTGTATTTCAAGTTTGACCGTAGATTATTGCCAGTATTTTTGCCCATTAACTTTCTGTTGTTGCTTTAACTCAGTAATTAAACTCCCCCGCAAAAAAAAACCCCACCCTCTGGAATAATAGAGAAATGATCCCTTTAATTGTACTAATAAAGACTGTGACAGCTGAATTTAAATACAACCAAACTCTTCCCACTAAAGTGTTAATGAAATTAACAATAAAAAAGTATAATGATTTCTCTTGGGATAATTACATGGATAATTTAACAGCACATTTGGATAAAAACCGAAAGCATTTATGTGATATATAGTTAAACCTCTGTAAATGGTATATACAAAATCAAAGGCTTTCTTATTGTCTTTCAAGTACAAAAGAAGTCTTTAAAAATGTTAAGTAGTAGCTCCTCTGAAAAAGTAAATTTATCTTTAATTTCTCTCATATTTTTAACATTGCATTATTTATTGTTTCATATGGAGTGACTGTCAGATCATGCTATAGAAGTAGCATTTAAAGTACTTACTAGTCTCAACAGGAACACATAGACAATTTGGTGTTCCCTTGCATAGCTCATCCAGAAATGGTTGTTGTTTAAGAAATCTTGATAGAATATTTCCATATTTTTACCAATTTTTGAAAAAAAAAGATTGTTTGAATAGTAAATACATTAATTTGGAGAATAAATATGCAACAATGCCTTTACAGGCATTCTGCTCCAAAAGAAATAAG
>VXBZ01004162.1:65339-88762 GCA_013399135.1 Heliornis fulica | reverse complement strand
CTTCCCACCTTCCCTCTCCCCCACCCCCACCAGCTGTTCCAGATCTCCTCCCTATCCCCCAAATGATCTGCTTTCCCTGGATGACTACCGTCCCTTCCCACTTTGTTCAGCTCATTGCTTTGATTGCCTCCATAGGAGACAACTCCTGGACAAACAGCTCCTCAGCTGCCTCTTGCCTGGGCCAATGGCTCACAGGTCTTGATTGCAAACGACCTGCTGTCCACTGCACAGTTAGGAACTGTGAGCACTTGGACACCTTCTGGGCATGCTGAGATGTTAAATTCAACAGGGCTAGAATGGGGCTCAGTAGTTTTCTTTTCCTGTGATCCTAGTTAACGATGAGGCAATGCAGCTCCTCACTTGCCTTCTCAAGAGCTTCCAAATCTTGCATGTGACTTCTGTAGAACCTTGAGGAGTGCTGGCTGCAAAGGTCTCCATCATCATCTCTGGCTTCCTAAGGTGTCAGAGTTGCAGGTCCCCTTTTCCCCAGAATAGGATAGCCCAGATGGAGTGGTTTCCCTTTTCCAGACCCCTGTGTGTGCCTACTGCAGAGAGGAGGCAGGCTGTCCCAGCCAGCTGCAGTGCTTTTCCCTATTAAGCTGTTCCCTTTTAGATGTCTCCTTCAAGTTGGGCTTTGCTGCAATGCCAGTAAACATCTGCTCTTGTTAAGCTTCTGCAAAGTGAATGCCAGGAGAAGGAAGCACTCGCTTCTCAGCAGCTAAAGGCTTGTGTCGGGGATTTCCCTCCATCTAGTTTTGGTAGTTCTCCTTCCCGATGTGCCATCCTCTTGGGTGCTGCTTGAGGCAGTGGACTTAGAGGGTGCTGGGGACTGTTGATACCACCCCAATATTTACCACAGTGAAGCCCTTTCTTTAAATTAGCTCTGAGTCCCAAACCCACCGACTAGGCCACATCTCATAGAACCTCACCTCAGGGCATGCTGCCACCCAGTTCAGCATCGACACCCCTCAAACCTAACCCTCTCCCTCGCAGCGGGGCTCCCTTTTGCTCCCTGGCTGCTGCTCTGGCTCCAGGTGGGCAGGGATCCCTTGCAGGGAATGGAAAACAGCCTCCACTCCCATGGGTGTGGGGTTTTGCCTTCTGTTGTGCCAGCAGCAGGCTCTCTGGTGGGAATACAAATAGCGCTCAGCACAGGCTTTGGGCAACAAATGCAGTTTCTTTGGGCTAAGGTAGCACTTGTGCCCCTACTTGATATCTACGGTGATAAAGATACAGTCCCTGCCACAACTGGACAAAAGAAATTAAATATCTGAGAGAAAAACTCATGATTTTTTGATACCTGACTGAACATGGGTCCCAAACTCTCTCATTTAATCTCCCAAAACAAAATCATCCTCTTTTTTGACCCCAGGAGAGGCCCTTAGATACTCTCCCATGGGCTTACGTGCCTGTGAGCACCCCAGGCCTCCCTCCATCAGGCAGCTGATGGGAGCAGGAGCTCAGCTTTCCCACAGAAACACATGGGGACAGACAGGTCACGTCCACCACAGCGGTCTAGATCAGGCCTACCACCCCCAGCGTGTCTGCAGTGGGGGGACAGCATTTTCCCGCTGCTCCCTGGGGAGAGGAGCCCTGGCCAAATCTATCCCACCCCAAGGCAAAGTAGGAGTGAGGAGGAGTCGCTCCAACCCGCTGTGGTTATTTCAGACTATAAAGTTATGGGGATTTTGTTGTTGTTGTTGTTGTTGTTGTTGTTGTTGTTTAGTGAGCAGCTCACTGTGAATTTAATAGATGAGTTTTGCTATCGGTAACAACTCCCCTAACCCCCAAGCAGTTTATTTCATGTGTACAAGAGTAAAAAAGGGAAAAGTAAGAACACCTCTGGGGAAAATAAGGGGTTGGGAAATGGCTGTAAGAGCAAGCACAGGATTGCCAAACCCACACGTTCAAAAAGCATGAATCAGATCTCCAGGAATCACAAGACTGGTGGTCTGAATTTCAAATACAAAATCTGGGCAGTTTCTGAAGGGTATTTCCCTCCATGTTTTCAGTGCTCTAGGGGAAGCTGCATGCTGGGGAGAGAGCGCTAACAGGCTGAAGCTGAGGCTTACAAGTCCTTATGGGAACCCATCCTGCCTATGCTGGAGCCCAAGACAGTGATCCCACCCTCCCAGTCCCCTAAGCCTGCCCCACTTCAGTGCCCTCCCTTGCTGTGGGGCATTGCTGCTGCTCCCTCCAGTCCCTGCTGAGCTAGCTGCCTGGAAAGGCAGCCGAGCCCAACTGCCCATCTCGCCAAGGTGGGGAGCAACAGCTCCTCGCACCAGGGGCAGTCTTCTCACCATGGACAAGTGGTGAGGCAGTGGCATCTCCGTTTTGCCCCACTGACTTTAATAAGAGAGAGACGCTGCTGTGAACAGTTCAAAGATGTACGTAGCCTGGGCTGTAAAACCGAAGCGGCACTGCCCTGTGATGGCTGTTTTGGAAGGACATGAATTGTTTTCCACACTATGCAAGAGCTCGCTGCAAGACAGAGCTCAAGATACTTTATCTGGGGGTGCAAATTAGTATGTCCTCCCTCAAAGGCACCCCAATGCCCCCCAAAGCCAAGAAGGAGAGCACTGTGGCAAATCCCCAGTGCTGGACTAAGTCACCCAATCTGTTGGTGCCTGAGCCCCTCTGCAGCAAGCAGCCTTCACTCACATTTCCAAATCTGGGTGTGCTGGCAGGAGAGGGAAGCGTCCTCTGTCTCCTGCCTCACTTGAGGGCCTCTAGATCTATAGCTGATCTAAACTGCTGTTGCCCAACTCAGCCTTGCAGAGTCAGCTTTGCTGCAAGTCCTTTCCTGTCTATCCCTCTGGAGTCCCTCAGCCACTGCTAGCATCGCGATGTTGGTCCCTGCAAGGTCTCTGGTTCTGCTCCAGCTGCTGAGTTACAGCTGTCCACACCAAAGGACCAACAGGGTGACCTCCATGGGAGAGGACTCCCAAGGTGGATTGACTTCACAGCACTATGAGGTGGTCTCCCTAAGCCCACACACAATAGTGTTGCCCCCAACCCCTGCACTGGATCAAGACCACTTCAGCTTCAGCTTCAGCCCCTCTCATCCTCGTGTGCTGCCCCCTTGTCGGTCTTACATGCCAGCTCCCAGTTACAGGAGCGTGCCCATCTGGATTCCTTGGTGTGAAATGTGGGGAAACCCCAGGCTGCATGGCTCCTCTTGAGCACCCGTCAGGCAGGCAAATTACCTGTCACAGGGAGAGGATTCAGGAATTAGAGAGAATTGCATGCAAATGGGAAGAGCAACCAAAGAGCCCCAGTTCTCCTTCTGCTGAGGCTGAAGCGTGCAGTTGGCAGTGCACCTGCTTCTGTGAGGGGTGGAGCTGCAGCCTTGCAGTGGGTGAAAGGTTGTCATCTTCCAAGCTGACCACTGTATTTTGCTCCAAAGCACTTCTACCACCCACCCATGGAAGAAGAATCCAGGTAACTTCCAACCTGGGACAGGGCAGGGACAACAACCAGCGGGCAGTGAAACCACCCGTGTCTAACAGGACCAGTAGCTTTTGCAACGGTAGCTCACGAGCAGGAGCTGGTCGGTTTCCAGGACAGGAATGACTCACAACTGGTTTATGGTTACCTGTGAGCCGTGGTGCCCGGCTCCCTGAGGCCTGGAGCAGCAACGTCTGCTTCCTGGGATTGGTGAAAGGGAAAAGGTGCCTCACTCCCTATTGATGAAGGTGAAACTATCCACACTTGCCCTAGGTTGGAGGTAACACCGATAGCACCAAGCGCTCCCTCCTGCTGCATAACAAGCAAGTGTGGGAGTATCCTGGCCCGAAGGACCCAGCGTATTAGCCTGACCCGTAAGTGGAGTGTCTACATCAAAGGAGAGGTGAGAATAACGCGTACACGCACAGCCAGCGGCAGCGGCACCCTGTGAACATGCCTGCTTGCCTTGTTAGAGGCTCTTTATCTGGTAGGTGGTCTCATTTGCTGATATAAATACACTCTCTCTAGTGGGAGACAATCACGGCACGTGTAGCGCCAGAGATGCTGAAGGGGCGAAGCGAGCCCAGCACTGGCAGTGATCCCAGGAAACAAGCACCACTGGGCCACGGGACAGAGGCAGGCATACCCCAGTGTAGTTCTTGCTTCTATTCCTCTTCTCCCTGTCTCTGTCCAACCACAGGGACATGGGAGGGAGAAAGAAGACCAGGGGAAGAGAAATCCTTCCTAATGCTCACTGGAGTCACGCATGGTATATCAATCTACACTGTAGGTTGGAGCAAGGTGATGAGACCTTTGACTGCTCCCAGGCTGAGTCTCTACAGTGTAGACCATGCTTCCTAGGCGACCCACTGACCCAACATGTGGCCTCCTGGGCTCTGCACACAGTGCTGGCTCCAGTGGTAGAGAACGTGGATCTCCATGGCAAAGATATCTCCAGCTGCCCCCCTGCCAGCAAGAGCTGTCCTACACCCTCATTGCCATCTAAATGCTATTTTAGGTCAACAACAAGCACCTGCCAGATCTGAATGAGGCTTCCACACTTCCTCAGGGACCAGGAGTGCACAGTGCAAGGCTTAGCCTCCCAAGCTTCTTGTCCAAATTGTGAGCTTGGTGAGTGTATCCTACTTGCTTGGTTTCTTGATACACCTTCCCATGACCAGATGCTGCCGGAGCCCTGCTGGTGAGTTGTTCCCCACACCCAGATGCACACTTCTCCCTGCTGCTTCCCCCTGGGACATGGACAGCAGTTATTTTGGAACTGAGAACATCAGTCCATGAGTGGAAAGTGAGCAATTTCGCTCATCCCAAGCTCCCCATCGGCTTCTTCACTGTGAGCTGTCTCTGGAAGAGCTCTCAGACTGTTGCCATGAAGCAATACCTCTGTGGTTCTAGCAACATGTGCCGCCAGCCTGCTGAACTCTCCTTCTCCTTTGAAGGGGAGGGATTTCCCACCCTCCACTGTGAACTTTCACCGCTCGCAAAGGTACTTTGGTCTGGGCAAGATGGCCTCAGAGGGGATGCCTCTGCTCTTGATTTCTGAATACCGCTGACTCTTTGCAAGACTGGGTTTGCTGCTGGGTCTTCGCCCTCGGAGCAGACGCCCTTACCCAGCTAAATCCAGCTGGGGGAATTCCACCTGTAAGACATGCAAGTAAGGACAAAGACATCCTCTGCCTTGTCCCTGTCAAGTTTCTGCTCCCCAAGGCCTTGCTTTCTCTGTTGGTAGTCCCTGCATGCAGCAGCAAGTCTGCTTGCCATGTGTTTCGCTAAAGCCAAGATGCCCACACATTTTTTCCATTGTGAACCTGGCTATGTCCCTGCCAGCTCACGCAACCAGCTATTGTTAAGTAATTGTTTGAATCATCCAATGAGCCCACGCCCAAGCCGGCTCTTCAGATTTGACACACACATGGGAGACTCGCTACTGCTGGGGTGGCTTTGGGGTACTCTGCCTCTGGCCTCCACCCAGGAGGGTGACAGCAACAGTGACACCCCAGACAGGCTGCATGGGGCCATTTTCACACCCACCCTTGGGTTCTCAGCTTCCAGCCACCAGCTGCAGAAACTTAATACAAAACAGACCAGTCACCAGCTTGACCCCATGCAGGAGCTTTGTCTCCTGATGTTGCTAGACATTGGATGTCTCCGTGTCTCTCACTATCCCCGCTGTCATTACCTGGTCATGCAGACCAACTCTGAGAGCCACCTCCCCAACCGGTGATGATGCCTCCTCCTGATCCCTATTTGATGTGTAGGATTTATAGCTCAATTTAAGTTTGGCACGGTTGCTACTCTCCAACTCCAGCAATTAGAGGATTGGAGAAGTGCATTATGGAGCCCTGATTCTTCATATGGTCATTTGGGCTGACACCACCCTTTTTACCACCTTTTTACATGCACAGCCAAACACTCGGCACATTTTCAGAAGAGGGAAGATTAAAAACCCAACAAAAAAAAAAAAAGCCCAGAAAAAAAACCCAAAGTGAATTACTAAAGTTTATAAGGCTAATACTTTATAGGGCTAGTATGCACAGGCCTGGGGCCTTCAAGATAATATAATCTAATACTTGGAGATCCCCTGATGAAAGGCACTATATATGCAAAGTGCTTTATAAACATTAATTAGTTAATGTTGAAAATTTTGCCCGGAGCAAAAAAAAAAAAAAAGAAGAAGAAGAAAAAACCCTACCAAAAATCCCCCTTCCCTCCCTCCCTCTAGTCCCTAACTATACAAAGTTAATGATTCTGTGTGTGCAAACTTAGAGCCTATTTTAATTTCTGTTTACTTCTGGGGAGTTAGAAGCACTGAATTACTTTCACATACATTAAGCTTCTGCAAGCACTGGGAACATGGCTGCTTCTTGTGTCGTGTTTTAAACTTCATGAAAGAAGACATCTCAGCAACTACAGCGTAATCTTGGCCACAATAAAGCTGCCCAAGCTCTATTAGCCCATCCCTTCTTACTCTGTAATCACCAACCAACCCATGTGTGAAGGTATTTGAGACAATAGCTTTCATCCCAGGTCACCTTTCCAAACCTTTCCAGACCTTGAGCACGGTGCAGCTAGTTTCAGTGTCATCCCCATGTCACATGTCACCACGTAACGCATATACACAGAGAGCAGCGGACAAAATAATATGCTTCTTGTTCCAAAAGGAGATAAACTGGCCAGCCAGAAGGGTAGATTGGGCTTTTGTAGCCAGTTGCATGGAGGATGAGCTTTCTTTCAAAGTAACTGGCGTAAAAGCAACAGGTTGTGCATTCAATGAGATTTCTAGCAAGAAACATATTTCATGTCTCCTTTGTGCTCCTTGCTGCAGAAACAATCAGCTTATAGATAATGCTAGAGGGGCTGTTTGCCCCTGAAGCCCACTTCTGCATTGGTCTGCTGGATGCTGTTTAGATTATCAGAAGAGGGGTGGCCAGCAAGGACATGGAGGGGATTGTCCCCCTCATGAGGCCCCATCTGGAGTGCTGCGTCCAGAGCTGGGGTCCCCAGATCAAGAAGATGTGGAGCTCTTGGAGAGGGTTCAGAGGATGCCATGAAGATGATCAGGGGGCTGGAGCACCTCCTCTATGAGGACAGGCTGAGGGAGCTGGGCTTGTTCAGCCTGGAGAAGAGAAGGCTGTGGGGGGACCTCACTGCAGCCTTCCAGTACTTAAAGGGAGCAGATAGACAGGAGGGGAATTGGATTTTTACAAGGGTAGAGAGTGGTAGGACAAAGGGGAATGGATTGAAGCTAGAGGAGGGAAGGTTTAGATTGGATATTAGGGGGAAGTTTTTTATGTAAAGAGTGGAGAGGTGCTGGAACAGGTTGCCCAGAGAGGTGGTGGATGTCACAACCCTGGAGGTGTTCAAGGCCAAGTTGGATGAGGTCCTGGGCAACCTTGTCTAGATGCAGACAAACTAGACCATTCCAAACCAGATCGTTCTGTGATTATGTGATCCCCTGGCAGAGTGAGCAGAGCCCACTTTTGGAGATCCTATCAGAGCACTGTGCTCACCTTCATGCTTTGCAGAGCTTAGGGGACACATTTGCCCAAAAAAAACATCCCATTGCATCTCTGACAAACCCTTTCACACACTGTGCAGTCCAAAGAAGTCCACAACGTGCATACCCTGACTATGTATAGGCTAGGAGTGGAGGAATGTAACCTGGTTGCATCAGCATGGTCTGGCCCAGCAGTGTTTCTTCAGGGCTGGGACACTTTGTGCTCCCCTGGTAGCGACTGGTCCTGTGCAGCTCCTTTACTCTCCATCTGCCACCTTCCCTGCCAGCCAGGTTTCTGCACATGCCTCCTCCTTCCCCAGCACCCAAAGCATCTGGCAGTACCTCCTTGATGGTGGACCTTTGGTGCAGGATGCTTTCCCTTCACTCTCACGGGTCCTGTGTGCCTTCAGGGCTGATCTCAGCATTTTGGCTTCCCATGATGCCATCCCATGAGATGTTACTGTGCACACCCAGCTAGACATTCTCCACTTGCCTAGACTGTCTCTGGGAGAGGGATGAGACCACCATGAGGTGCCCATTGCCTTTAGCCTGAGACTCACTAACTCCCATGAGCAAAGTCTTAACATGAAGTAGAAACAGCCCAAATGACCACTGTCTGTGCTGCAGGTGGCCACCTTGACCCTCCAGCACAGCCTTCTCCAGCACTTCCCCATGCTGCCATGCAAAACCTGCTCCTCTAACACATCTAATGAGTCTTTGAATGCAAACCCTGCTTGCTGCCAACAAATCAAGCTGTGCTTCAGTGCTCCTGCAACATAAAACCCCCACCACACTGCGGTCTCTCATGGAGGTGTCTCTCTCCTGGCCAGACACCTCCAGCACTGGTGTCCACAGCTATGAATCTGATGCTTTCCCAAGGACCTTATCCTTAATGACAGCCCCTCCTTAGCATCAGTGGCACCTCTTGATGAGGTCTTTGGAGAATCAAAGGCTGCAAAGGTTTGCCCTGGCCTAGTCCAATGGCTGCCACCTCTGGGCACAGGCACGGTCCATCTGAACATTTGATTCAGGAGGACCATCTCAGGGGAGTTTTTCCTGTACAGGAATCAAAATCAAGCTAGTGGAGAGCAACTGCTTACACACGTATCTAATATAGATGTACCCGAACAAGCTAAGCTGTACTTTCATCTTGCACAGTTAAGGATGTTTAATTTTAATCCTATGTCAATGGGGAGGGGAAAAAAAGGTGGTACTGAAGTTGTAATAAATAAATCATGTCTCTGAGTGCTCAGATCAGCACATCCTTGCTAGAAGCAGTACAGAAAAAGCTGCCTCCCAGCACTGCAGACTGCTTTAAAACAGTCCTTCAAATAGAGCTGGTAGCACACTAGTGCTGTGGTGTTGACTTCAGATCATGAAATGTTTGCCACTCCGAGGGCGCACAACACTGAAGAAGAAATAAAAACGTGAAATATTTAGTAGTTTTTGATGTTTGGCTTGAGAACTCATGCAGAGCCCTGAGAGCGTCCTCTCTCAGACAGCCTGGCTGCTTTCAGGTGCATCATGCTGGGCACCTGCCAAGGCAGCCGCTGAAACCACAAGTCTGCTTGGAAAAATCTAGATGGGAGATTGCGATGGAGCAAAGCGTCTCTGTTGCTGTTGCTGAAGTTACTGATTTTTACCTCCTCTGGTTTTAAATGACTTTGCGTCATTATTTGCTCCGAAGGAGACAACCAGAATTTAAAAGGCGAGAGACGTCTTTGGTAGCGCAGCAGGCAAAAGATCTGATTCTCCTGGACTTCTTGAGCACCCAGACCCTGGTTTGGCTCCCACCAGTAGCAACTGGCTAGGGGAACTGTTGCTTTTCAGTCAAATGCCACCAATTTCACTGAAGCCATCAGCCTGTGCCGCAGCAGAATGTTTACAATATGTATTAGGATGAAAGAGGTTTACCACCCACTGATGAGCTTTTATGTGTAAAATGTCCCTTTCCCCTCTGTGCTGAAGCAGACACTTGCTTTGATAGTTATATGAAAAAAAAAAACAAACCACCACCTTTTAACTTTGCTTCGGGTTATTTGTAACCAAAACGTGCGGAATTATTGCAACATAAAGTCTGCTTTGCTGGGTCTTGCTGATATAAAAAGGAAAAAAAAAAGGAAGAAAAAAGGTTAATATAATAAAGGGAAAAAGACGTGTGAGTACATGGAACACAGTTCAGATCTACAGCACTGTGATGTCCCAGCAATGCCACCAATTCAATTTACATCCTATGGACAAAGCTAATGCTATTGAAGCGCTACAAAGGAACAACAGCCCTGACCCTGTACACCAACCCTCCACGACAACCTGCACATCAGACACCTTCACTCCTCCACACCGAGACAGAGCGGAGGAGAAGTAGTAAGAAAGCGAGATGGCTTCTTGTCCCCTGCTCTGCCAGAGGCAAACATGGAGTCTCGCTGCTGTGAACTGTGAGGAAAAGCAATCTACAGCGCCGGGGAAAGGAAAGGAATACCGTGCTGGCAGGCAGGCAGAACGAGACAGAGGTATTTTTAATTGATGCTAGATGAACATAAATAGATGAGGCTGGCATTAAGCAGCACAGCCCTCTTTCTCTCTCTCTGCCAGGTACCCATTTACCCGGGCTCATAACCAAAGGCCAACATGACATCAAAAGCCCTGTGGTGTTTTGCCTTTGGGCAACAGCCGGTTAAACTGGTTCAGTCTGGCAGATGAGCATGTGAGCTGAGGTAATTGGTGTGTTCTTTTCTGCCTCAGATTCCTTATCTCATCCTGAATATTCCCATAACCTCCCTTTTTTCCAGCCCTTTTGTTTCTCAACAAAAAAAATATTTACATTGAAATAAACAGTGGGAGCTTCTAGATCACATCTCAGGGAGCGCAGGTGCTGGGTAACTTCCCAAACAATGAGCAGCTGCAGAGAAGAGAGGCTGGAAGTAGGGGACTCTTTCTAGTGTGACTTTTCCTACTGAACAGAAAGAGTTTGAGCAGGCTCCATTTGATAAAAGAACCCTGCACATACCCAGCTGCCACTCCATCTTTCTTTCACTCCTGAGAAGGGATTGGATTCTTTTTCTGCAGTGTTTCACAACTGAAGAATAAAAAACATCTGAATGTGACAGAACACAGTGTGGGAGTCTTTCTTTCTACACACCAAGGCTGGAAACAAGGGGGGCTGCCTCTTTCCAGGGCTGCACTCTGGCAGAGCTTTGCCAGCGCGGCCCTCCCAGGTTATGCAGATGCTGAGCAGGCTTCCTGTGGGCACCCCTCACATCAGTCCCTGCTTTGCTGGCTGAGGAGAGCAGGGTCACACAATAAATTCTGCCAGCTAAAGCATATTTTGCAGCATATCACTGAATTTCCATCATGGTTGGGTTTTTGTTGTTGTTGTTGTTGTTAGATTAGCTATGTGGATGAGTGGCTTCACCCATCATGTTGTGTTGGGATGGCCACAGCGTGTCTGCAGGATGCTCCTGTTGGGAAAACTACTGTGGGGCAGCACCACAGTCAGATAACATGCAAGTGAGTAAGTTGGGTGATGGGACAGACATTTCTGGCTTGCCTGAAACACATGAACCTCTACGAGCTGCCCCTGGAAAAAAGTTGGAAGGCAAAAAAAGTTTTCCCCTTCCTTCTAAACGCACTACTGATAAATATAAATGTAGCAGGGCATGATGCCTAGCAGAAACTCATGGGAGATAAGGACCCTGGGTCAGACCAGGTAGGATGCTGCCTCCATCAACAGTAACCCAAGGAAACACAACCTGCTTTTCAGAAACATCATTCTTTCAACTTACAGATCCCTCTGTAGCTGCTCCCAGCTACATGCTGGAAGCATGGAATAGCTTGGGAAATCTGACCACAGACTAACCCAGACACACATTTTTAACTTCTCATATTGGAACATTTTTAATGTTTTCCCCCTGCTCCTATGGAAATCTCTGGTGAAGCTTCCCACTGAAATCGAGCTGGATCCTAAGTATGTAAACCCTATTATATTAAGAGGGAGAAGATTTGCAGAACATAAGATGGAAAAGGCAGCCTTTAACCTGCTGAACAAGGCTAAAACACAAATCTAGTGGTTATGTTAAAGACTCCAAATGAAAAGTACCCAAATGTACAGGATTATAGGAGAAGAAAGAAAGCAGATGACTGGAAAGAGATGATGAAAAATGGGAGAAGGGAGGAGGAAGATATAAGAGGTGGGAAAAGGAATGAGAAAAATCCACTCTGGGATGAGGGAGACACCAAATAAAATGTGAAAGGAGGACACAAGTGGAGGAATGCCAGTGTGAAGCACAGGAGATGCTGGGTGTGGGGATAGGGGAGCTCCCGTGTCAGGGTCTGAGCCCCATCAGTGACAGGAGGAGACTCACCTGAGGAATACCGACACCTCCAGAGATGCTAGAAAACACCTGAGCTCTTTGAGAAGGATACAGGGGTAATTGGGCAGGGGAGGCAGGGAGGGACCAAGCCTGGTCAGGTGCTGCAGGGGCTCCTGCTTTTTCCTGCACAGCTTCAGTGCTTCCTGCAGGACCAAGGAGTACATGGCAGGGGTGAGCAGGGCAGACCCAGGTGGCTCCACCTCCCTGCTGCCCAGACGCAATGCATCCACCCCCTCTCTGCATCACTTGCTGCTCCCAGCCTGCAAACTGGCATTCTAGGGGTACTCGTGGCCCACACAAGCAGCCGAGGGGCTGTAGCACTGTGCTGCCTCTGCACCTCTGCATAGCATATAGGTATTTGGGAGCCAGGGGGCTTGAGATGCTGCTGAGTTAACCACGGAGGGCCACTCTCCCCCCAGCCCTTTCACTGCCAAGCAGCTCAGTGACCATGAAGACCAGGCCCACAAAGCCAGGAGGCAAGTGTTGACCTCTCCTCCTGATCCTGTCTTTTCTCCTGTGCTCAGAAATTTTTGGCCAGAGTTTGGCCAGGGTCTCAGCAACAGAGCAACGTGCTCCCCCATCCCTCCAGTGAAATATTTGCCAGCACCCCGCTTCGGCAAGGAGACAAATGCCTCAGGTTCAGAAAACACATTTTGGATGTTTAAGAACAGTGAAACGGCGCAGCTGCCCACTGTGGGCAATTTAGCTTAATGTGAGACTGAATTCAGCTGTTTAATACACCCAGATGCTCCAGCAGTGAGTGCATTAAAAAAAAAAAAAAATCTGCAATAAATAATAGAGATGTGAAGAGGGGTTCTTTTTTGTTTTCTTTTGTTTTGTTTGTTTCCTTTTTTAATGAAAATGGCAAAACCAGTAATTTGCTACTGTACATCTGCATCGGTTATTTAACATGACATCTTGTTGTAGTAATAATCCTTCAACACCCAGCATTACATATGGAATCATAAAAAGGTTTATGCTTCTGTTGGTGCATTTGCTGTCTGCCAAGCCAATTATATACATTTTTACAATAAATTATACATATTGAACTGAGAACCTGCTGTGCTAATTGCTCATATTTTTATAGGGGAAAAAATATGGTCATGGACCAGTTTTTCTTTTTAAGCATATTGAGAACATGGCAGAGAAAGATGCTATGCCTCCAGTTCTTCAGAGCTGAAAAAAAATCTATATTTACCCCTACAATCTGTAAAAAAACAAAAAAAAAATCAGGAAGAATGAACTTTGGGGAAGATTTCTCTGGTGTCATCTCACCCCTCTTTCCTTTAGGCACCTGTGTCTTAGCTTGGTGAGGCATGGCAGTATATGCACAATTTCAGCACTGTGAGCGTCCCATTGAAATTAAGAGTAAACTTCTTAAACTTCTACCACACCAGTGGTGGCTGAGGACACCCTGAAATGCCTTCTCAAGCCAGAGCCCCACAAGGAAGCTCTGAGGAGCACCGGGTCTACCTTTCTCAAAGCTCTGCTGTTCATTTCTTCATTCTTCAGCAACAACATCATGTAATTATGAGCTGCAGCTTCACTGTCCACAGACTTTCTATGAGTAATACTTTAAATATAGTTTATTACATTGAGCTCAGGACTGACATCTGATGGCTTTCAACCTCCATAAGGACTGAATCCCCATTCCACTCCCTACTGAAAGCAATGTTGTAAAAGATCTCTAGATTACAGAAAAAAAAAAAAAGAGAGGACAGAAATAACCCCCTCCAGATAATGGGACAAAGGGAGGAAAGCAGAATTAAGTGATGTATCTTAAGAAGATGCAATGCAGTTGTGATGCTCCAGAAATGAATAGTGTAACTGAAGAATGACATTTGGAGGAATAAATGCATTTGTGGCCTCCAGATCTCTGGAAAGTGCAAGGAAGCATGAAAGCCCTTTCTCTGATGTTTTTTATTTTTGAGGCAACACATGCAGGCTGTTCCGTTCCCGACACTGCTCACAAGGCTCTGGTTTTACTTACGCTTGTTTCATGAGAATTCCTAGTTGTAACTTTGGAGAAGAGCCCCTTCCTGCAAGAAGGCATCAACTCCATCCCACTGTGTGGAGTGCAGAAGTTCTCTGTTCCTGCACTTCCCAAAGAAAACCTTTGCTCAGGCTCTGCCCTGCCTAAGTTCTCTCAAAACACATTGAATGCCCAAGGTGGGGGAGTGGACAGACAAAGGAACCCCTTTAATTTTTAAGAAAAACTGTCATGTGTTAGTGTAAATAACAATCGTTTCTGGAAAAAAATAATCTATATATTGTGTTTATTTCTTTTGATGGACTTTCTTACACTCCATAGCACATGTTGAGCAAGACAGAATGACGGCCAAGCAGAAGATTGACTTTGTAATTGATGTACAGATGGTGGCAGGAGAAAGTAATAAGAACATCTGTAACAAAACAGGCTTTTTCAAGATGTCGCTTCTCCTTTACCCAGCATAAAGTGGCTGGCCTCTATTTTTTGTGGCAGTGACAGGTATAACACTTAAGTTTCTCTTCTTTAAACAATGAAAGAAATAAAGATCATTTTCTCCTCCATGTGCTTTAACTCCAGTTACTGCCCTTCTCTTGCTCTGGTGTGCTAAGGAAAGAGCGTGAGCTAATCACTTCTCACTTGCCCTCATAGTGCATTATTCCCACATTTCACCATCACTAACCGGAGCTGACATACAAAATACAGACCTAATACCAGCCACCACCGAGCCTAAATAAACCCCTAAAGACCTGGGACTCTGTCACTAACAATTTTCAATAACTAACAGTTTCTTTTTCCCACGTTAAGACCCCTATCATTTACACAGCGTTCTTCCTTCCAGATGCCACTTCCACCCCAGCAGAGCTGAGCTTGTGCTGCAGCGTGGTGGAACTGGGACCCAGGGTGCTGAGCCCTCCATCCAGCTAACTACTCAAGCACACACAAGTTGTCACTCAGGGGCACAGAAGTCCTGTCCTGCTAATAATGCTGATGCTCACACCACTACTGCTTTGCCAGGGCCCACCATAGCCTTTCCAAAACAGGGTTTGATGTCCTTCTCTATGCACTTCCCCTGGTGTAAACCTTTTGAACAAGTCATGATGGTTTATTCCAGGTGCTACGAGCACCAGGTGTACAGAAGTGCTGTGCTTTCCTGGCGTGGCCACACACTTCTGTAGCCAGCACTGCCATCCCTTTGGAGATGTTTTGCACTACCGGTGTGTTGCTCTGTGGAAAGAAGGGGACCAAGTAGGGGCGTAAGGCCATGTTTCTCTCCCTGACAAATCTTTCAGATCTTGATCAGTCCAATCCTTCTGGGAATAACAGAAATACAGAGCATTACAGGTTGGAAGGGACTTCTGGAGGTCATCTTGTCCATTCCCCCTGCTCAAGCACAGCCACCTAGAGCTGGCTGCCTAGGACTGTGTCCAGTTGGCTTTTGAGCATCTCTGGGGGATCTGTGCCTGGAGCATATACTAGAACAGGCTGCCCAGGGAAGTGGTCACAGCGCTGAGCTTGCCTGAGCTCAAGAAGCATCTGGATGATGCACTCAGACCCATGCTCTGACTTGGATGGACCTGTGTGGAGCCAGGAGTTGGACTCAATGATCCTTATGGGTCCGTTCCAGCTCTGTGATTTTATGATTTGCCTGAGGGTGGAGCTGAGAGTTGGACTCCTGGGACACCCTGCTGCCAGCACCCTTCTCACCTCTGCAGCCGGGGTAGTCCCCAAAAGTGGGTTCAACATCTACCCTAGCCCTCAGCTCTCCATCACTGATGGAAGGTGACAGCCACAGACATGTTTGGGTGGTCTGTTCCCAATGCAGC
Source organism: Heliornis fulica (assembly GCA_013399135.1). NCBI lineage: Eukaryota > Metazoa > Chordata > Aves > Gruiformes > Heliornithidae > Heliornis > Heliornis fulica. Next base: position 73,117 of record VXBZ01004162.1, on the reverse strand, counting down.
ACTAGCTCAGGCAGCAAGGCCCAGCAAGATGGGGAGGACACAGTTACAAGGGGGCCCTTGGTCACCCATGTCAATCAGTCACCACATCTGCTGTGCAGAGCACCAGCTGAGACTAGGCCAGCTGAGACTGCTGCAACAAAAATAAAGCCAAGCCAAATATTGAGGACAAGTAAATGCCCTAATTTTTAATGACATGCATTCAAAGAGGCGGTTCATCTTGTACTGCAGCTGTTATCAGGCCAATGAGGAAGACAATGAAAAGCAACAACCAAGGATGTGGCTAAACCTCTCTACAGTTAAAACACAGATTCATGATTTAAATGAAGGTGTGCTAGCTAAGGGATGCTAGAAAAAGACTAAGAAAAAGGGAAAATTTACTACCAATGTGCATAGAAGCATCATGCTTCTCAGCTCCTCCTCAAAATACGGCCCTGTATCATGTCTCTGATAGCTCTCATGGAAGGGATTAGACAAAGACCCATACCACACACAACAGGGCGTTTCCTGGAAAGAGGCATTTCCTACACTCTTTGAGAAACACCTTTTTTTTTTTTCTCCTTTACCAAACCAAACTATATGCTACTCTGATTTATTTTCTCAGCAGTGCCCTTTGGGCTCAGTGGATACATTAGCATTAAGCAGGTGAAGACTTAAGAATAATTTAAAACAGATCTTACAGCAGAGTCACGGATTAGACTGATTTCCGTTGTCGCATGGTGAAAAACCAGGAACGCTCTATTAAATTTAGGGAAAAAGGGAGATGTTTAAGGATGTCAGTGAGAAGGTGGTGGGACTGTACATGGCGATGAGCTCACTGTCCAACCAGTGCTTGAACAATGTGGTGCAGTGGGTTTGGTCTCACACAGAAGGTCCTCCCTCCAAGCCCGACATTCAGTCTTCAAAGAGCGACCAGAGGATTAATTATTTTTTCCCTTTCTGAAAAGTGGCAGATCAATCAGGAATGAACTTGAACACATGAAACACTTAGAACTGCCAAGTTACATGCACTGTACTTGATTTTTTTCTTCAACATTGTTTCTCTGTGATTCCTCGCTAGCCTTCAAAGTACTCCAAGTACCCTGCTCATGCAATATCTGGTTTCAGGCAACGAGGGTGGCAGTTTGCCTGAGCTGAGAAAATATGCTTGAAGTCTGTATTCACTGGCGGCTTCAACATCCTAAGGAAAATGCTTTGTTTTTGTAGCCTGAAAGTATGTCACAAACATGAATAGAATTATACGCTCGCTCTCCCTCGCCCTCAATCCTCTTTACCTTAGGAAAAAATTATACACTTCCAATTAAAGGGCCAGTTAAAATCAATACAAAGGTGGGAGAAACCAGATCATTTTTCTTATGGAAGTAACTGTTTTCATTAATTTTTCATTAGTCCTGCTTTTGTTGTGCTATCCATCACCGAAGGAGCTAGTATGCAGTAGATTACATTTAGGTTATCTTACATGCTTCCAGGATTTAGTAGATATTGCCTGATAAAGCTGCGAGCTTTATGGCTTTAACTTACATCTATCAATAATGCATCAGAAGAGAATTTTTCTGCAGAACAGCTGTCCCTGAGCCAAGCAGCTTTCTCCTGGAATAGCTGCTCTGGTTACGGAGGAGATGATAGCATGGCTTTTAAACCCACTCATCTGAAGGCTACAACTGCGAGAAAGAGGAGCAGATGCTTAAGGAGGAAGATAATCCGTGAGGGTTTAAGCCCTAGTTTCCCGCTGTTGCAATTTATATTCTGGAGCCTTTGAAGCCAGGAGCTAGCCATGCCTTGCCCCATTGCAGCAGCCACGCCTGAAAAACAGTCCTGCCATCGCCCATCCTGGCACGTGTCGGGATTTTGTGGCCACCACTCTATGAGCGACCAGAGCTCTTTCACAAGTCGCACCGGAGCTTTTTGTTGCTGTTTCTCCCGCTGCAATGCCTGAGTTCTGCGGGAAGGGAAGGAAACGAAACATCACAATTAGAAAATTGCAGTCACTGCTGAAGAGCTGAGCCAGAGGAAGGAGACACAGACATCTGCACACAGACCCTATTGAAAACATGAACGGTGGTGGGAATTTTATTTTATTTATTTTTCTTCCATTTGGGAAGGAATTAGAGAAGAAAAAGAAATCCCAAAGTTACATCAAGCCTTATGTAGTGCAATGTCACTGCTTAAGCTTATTCAGACCTCTGAGGGATGCCTTGCATTTGCTGGCATAGCTTGCAACTCTCAGCTTTATGAAAACACTTGTCACAGCACCCCACTGACTCCAACCTCTTTCTCTTCTGCAAGAGAGGTTGTGGAAGAGGGTAGCAGCTGAGCATGGCTCTTGAAGCCCAGCTTACTACCTGAATGGGTGGAAGCTAAACCTCTTCAGACTCCCCAGCTGCAAGATGAACTCACTGCTACCTTCTTCACAGAAGCAATGTTAGGTGTTGGATGTGGCCTCGAAAGGTCATCTAATCCAACCCCGCTATCAGAGCAGGATCACTTAGATTAAATCTCTACTCCTACAGGTAGAGAGAGAGAGAGAGATGCTTAACATTAGGTTTGCAGCAGCCTTGAAGAGACCAAGTGCTGCATTAGGGACAAAATTATTACTGTTGAGCTGCCCAGGCACAGTCTCAAGCAGAATGAAAACAAGCCTCCTGAACACAAGAAATCCAGGGAAAGAAATGCATGGCTACTGTTATTACTTTCTGGTAATAAGTGCTTTTAATGTGAGACACGCAGAGGTGAAGCATTTATGCAGAAGGGGCAGGGATTAGCTCCCGCTCTCCAGAACTAATGTCCACGCTCTGCTTGTTTTGCCTCTTGATTTTGCAACTTCTTGGAGTTTAATCAAAGTATCAAACACCCACTGGTGATCCTTGCTAAGCCCTCTGGTTTGAACTGGAGCCAGACAAGCGCAGTACACGAGTTTAAGGGTCTCCAGCACATGCAGTTTGTGTTTTGAGTCAACGGCCTCTCGGCAGATCACCGCCCTGCCCTTCAGACCACGTCACAACGGCGCGCAGACAAGGCCAGCCATCCCATGCTACGCACTTTCCTCAGGAAAATTAATAACAATGCTGACAAGCTACATAATAGACCAGAAGCTAGAAGACCATTTGAGGTTGTAGATGAGATCATTTATCAGTCCAAACTCTGCAGTACAAAGACAAATCTCCTTCACTCCACCTCCCCAGACCAGCAAGGCAGAGCTCTGCTCTGAGGACCAGGGGACAGGCCTTGCTGGGCTGGGCAAGGGTACCAATGCCCTGTGCTCACTGAGGGGCACAAACCTAGCCTGTTCACACCAGCGACAGCCTCTCTGGTGAGAGGACCTCTTGGCCATAACAGTTTCGAGGGGTTGAAAGAGAAGAGTTTGACCAAACCAGATTTCCTCTCATCGGCAGTACAAAACTACTGTATGTGTTAGAAGCAACGTGCAAAGGCGATGACAGAATATTGCTGTTGATGCAGGGATATTGACAGCCACGCCGCGTTTCATAATCCCTAAATTACACTAATCTGTAATTCAGATAAGAACTAGAGTGTGGGAAAAGGTCACTGTGAGGCCTGAAAAGGGGATCTGGCCCATAGTATCAGATGTCAGTTGAAAAAATAAAAAAATTACACACTCTTCATTATTTTAGGACTCAAGAACATATCAAGCCTCTAATCAGCGAATGTGAAAAGAAATTAGAGATTCAAGGAAAAGTGGACTGACTTTTCACCATCTGTCAGAGGGCATCTCTACTTCTGGAGCTCACCCTTGCACAAACAGAAGATGCTTCAGCAGGTTGGTACTGGGGTTTCTCCCAGCATGGAGGTTACTGGGTAGCTGAGCTAACTCAGCTTAAAACCAGATGGATTTTTGTACCATATCAATACATCTCTTTATGGAAGAGGAGTAAAGATATGATTTTAGGAGTTTCATTCTCAAACAGAGAATCCCAAAGTCAGTTTTGGGGTCTTCAATAACCAGACCAATGAGGTAGCAGCCAAAGCCAACACAGGGACCCAATGCAACATATTGATTTTTGGTGGTGACGATCCCTCCAGACCCTCAAGAAATAATAAACCACTCAAACGGAAGTCTGAGAAAAAGCAACTGGTCTACAGGCCCTAAGGATGTCTTGGTTTCATTTCCACTGTAAATAAACCTCAGGCAGCATGAATGCTGACATACAAATAACAGTTGTCCCTAGAAATAATTCATAATATAGAACTCCACAGTCAAGAAATGACAGATGGAAATAAATGTTTTTCTCTGCAAAACTGACCACTGGCCAATAGAAATTCTTCCCTCACCTCCCCAAAATCAAACCCTTCCTCCCTCAAGTCCCCATAAATGTGAACATTAAATAAAATTGCACTTGACAAGTCATTTGGGTGGCAGTAAAACCCCTGTAATTTGTATAGAAATCAATTTTTAAAGGTTGCTGAACAAAATTATGCTCTTGAACAAAATGATTCTCTTCAAATTGAAGTCAGTGCCTGCTTATTATAAACAAAAATAATTGAATGGGTGGCTCAGCTTTCATGTTTTCAGAAGGTAGTAAGTAGGTTGTCCCTGCTGGATTTTGCTATGGATTCTATCAGGCTTCAAAACCCAATTGTGTCAACTGTACCAGGTTGTGCCAGTCAAGCACTGAAATGATCAGCTTTCTTTTAGTCAAGCAGCAATGGAGAGGAAAAACGTTCCCCAGGTCAGACTACCTGGCCAGTAAGTACCTGGAGACAGAAGAACTTAGCAGCACCTATTTACAAACAGTGCTTCAGGAAAGAGCGATTAACTTGGTGGCTAAGTGGGACTTCACTTTCTCTGTTACAGGGCAAATTATCTCAGCCTTCTATGGGACGCTCAGATTGTTCATCCAAATGTGCCAGGATCTATACTTTACCTTACATAGCTGTTTGGTACGTTGAGGAGGCACCAGAGGAAGAACTCAACCCTCGGTCGATGATTGTTACAGAAATCCAGCATTCATGTTACCAAAAGAACAGACGAAGCCCCAGTTCTTCTGCCTGCCCCTCATCATGGGAAGGAGTTAGGTGGCATCCACAACCTCTGCATACCCATTGCAATTCTCCTGGCAGCTGCTTAAGCAAGCTGAGGTATGATGGTGGCAGCTACTGTCCACTGTGGCTCTTTCTCTTGTTATTAAATACTACTGATAGATAGCACTAAATGCAGTTGGATTTTTTTTAATAAATATTAGATAAATTTAAGCTATTGTACATGTCAAAATTACTAACCTCCAGAAAAGGGCTGACCTTAATCTGACCTGTCTTGTGTTTCCATCCCCCTTTCCACCCTTCCTGGATACATTGCTCATTTGTCTGCTGATCATTTTTTCTCAAGAACATTTTAAAAACACATGGTTACAAGCACCAGTTGCAAACAGGGCTAATCTCATTTGCTCTCTAAAAACCTACATCTAGCTTATATTCCTTCATACGTTTTTCACTGGCTATCACTTTATTCAGGACCTCTTGCTCCATGATCACAGCAGAACTGCAGTGATGTCTTCATTCACCATCTCCAGGTGACTCCACAAACAATGAACACAGGCTTGGCGAGAGGGTGACCAGCTAGTTTGGGATTTGGGAGGAGCACAAAGGAAGCACAGGGAGGATTTCTGCAGCATGCAGTCTCTGAAACATCACATTGCCTTGCACTGGTACCTGTGTCCTCTCAACCCGGTAGGGACTGGCATCTTTTTCAGCATCACAAATCTCGCACCACTTCTAACAGTTTGAAGATCAACTCCAAATGTTTATTTCCCAGGGTTTGAGCTTTCAGACTTCTGTGCAAACTAACGACCAAATTGTGTGCAGTAAGAGCAAGCATTTGTTTATTTTGTAACAGGACTATGTGCTGCTAATTGAAAACAAGCATTTTCAATAAGGCAGCTGCTTCAGTACTGTGAATAGACAAATCAGTATCACATTGAAGGTCTAATAACCCATTAATGAACCTTAATTTTTGGAGCCCCTTCCAGTTCTCCTCCACCCGCCCCCCCCCCATTTCCACATCTCAGTAATTTCATAGCCATTGATATGTACTTAGAGAGTTAGTTAAGTGCGCTCTCTGACATGTTTTAATAAAAAACAGAAAAAATTGTAGCTTTTTTGAGTTATCAGACTATATTAAAACCTTGTTACATGTCTTTAACAATTTCAGTTTTGTTCTTTTCTTAAATAAATATCAAAATGTCACCAAAGTGAATGGAACGTCGGCACCTTTGCGTCGATAGAAACTTCCGCACTAGGATGAATACACAGTCATATTCTGGAATATTGCATAAAAAGGTACTTTGGAGGAAAGGTGGTGGTTGCTGGTGCATCTTAGGCGGTGGAAGCATTGACCCGTGAGTGGTCCGTGCAGCGATGTCGTGATGTGGTGCCTTTGCTATAAAATCTCACCAGCCCGAGTCAAGCAGCTGCAGAGGTGGCCTCCTCGGTGAGGCTCTGCAAGAGAGGAACTTGCAGGACATCAGCTTACTGCCTGCTGCTAAGAGCAACCGAGCCAATGGCGTAACACAAGGGGCTGACCGCCTCACTCTCTAGGCAGAACACCACTAGCTCTAAACGAGGGAAATGAACGACATTAAAACCAAACAGGCTGGCCAACAGACTCAGCAGGGCCAGGGCTTGGAGAGCAGAAGCTGCCAGTTCCTTAGCCTAGAAGGAAGGATGCAAATATTCGCTGTTACACTGAAGGTTGCAGAACCAGACATCATTTCTGACGAATTTCCCTGGGCTGAGCTGGCATTATTTTTAAGTCTGACCAACAGCCTCTTCAGACAAGGGCAAAGCTCAAAAAAGACAGCGATGAAGGAAGATGGACGGCCCGCAACAGCATCTGCTGCCTTTAACTCACTCCACCGTGCTCGGGCAAGCGCTGCCTGCCAGAGCAGCCGCCACTCCACATGCTGGAGTCCAGGGAGCTAAATCACACCTCTGCTTCTGTTGGCTTAAAACAGACCCTCGGTATTTTAAACAGAGTTTATTGTATTTAATACATTATAAAATTTGAAAAAACTGTAGGAAAGCAGCAGATTCAAACCAGAGTATTACTACCAAATATTAATTATTCTGGCCCCCTTTGAAAAAACACAAAACAAAACAAAACCAACAAAAAAACTCATCCAAAAGAAAAGTGAACCTTTCACATCTGTGAGGGCAGACAAAAAGTGTGCGACTTCTGTACAAACTACATTTAAATTTTCAGTCGACTAGCTTTCCAATGCAACGGATGGTCGTCTCCTGAACTCCTGCCCATCCACCTCTTCAACAGACAGACATAAACCTCCGTTCGCAAATTAAGTCGAGTCAAGGTGTGTACGCGTTGACAAGTGGATGGCTGTTTGGCAAAGGGAAATGGGTGAGGAGAAGTCTGCGTATCCCCCACTGGTAATGGCTTGTACACCGTTAAGTGGGCCCGAGTAAGGCCTAGGACACTTAATGGCCATCACAGCACCAACCTCATCTACCTTTCTAATCTTTGTTGTTGCATTTCCTACCCTTTGACATATACATACATATATATATGTACATACATACATATACATACATATTTTATATATATATATGTGTGTGTGTGTCTGTGTTTTCCTTTTACACCTTGAGATTATTATCACTACTACTCCAAATGTTCCCATATGAATTCAGGTGTGGTCTCTATATTTGATATAAATGTGTCTTTTATTCAACTTTAGTTCCAGAACTTGTTTGGAGTCCAAACTGCACATGAAACATTCCCCCCCCCCCCCCCCCCCTATTTTTTTTTGTTTCTC
>VXBZ01004162.1:31976-65309 GCA_013399135.1 Heliornis fulica | reverse complement strand
TTTTTTTTTTTTTTTTCATTAATAAACATGTCCATTTCAGTCCAGAGGCTCTTGCTTTATTCGAATGACGGAGGGTGCACGAGATGTCCTTCTGAGCTCTCGTCTCAGTACGTATTCACTGAATTGGGAAGAGTCCACCCCACCTCCACACGAGCCAACAATCTCAAACCCTCTTTGCTGTAACCTCTCAAGTACCTGCAAAAAAGAAGAAACAAACACTGATGTATAAACAAGCAAACAGACTATTTGCTGTCTGAGGACAATAACTGTTGTTTTCAAATGGATCCAGCTAGGAAATCAAAGTGGTTACACAAACCCACTAACGGGTTCCCTGAGCTTCAGTGTATTGCACTAATTTCTGCTGAATTTGAATATTTAGTAAGAGATAAAATGAGAAAATACAGGTATTTATTTTTAGTACTATAAAACACAGTATTTGTTTATCCATGAGAATATGCCTGGAAAAACACAATCTCTGCTTCACAAACTTCACAATGTAACACGGTAAATACAAGATTCCACAGCAGATACTGGGGGATGCTGAGCAAACACTTCACCTAAATGGTGACAACACAGATACTGAGGTTATAATTTCAGAAAAGTTACCATCATCTTTTCTAGAGACTTAAACACCTGTGAACACAGAGACCTGTGGTTTACAGTCACTTGTGGTAAAACCTGGGACTCTTTAATTATGGGACTGATGAGTTTTGCCTATTCACCTCCTTTTCTCCTGTTTTACAGCTTGAGCTACTTGAGTGTTGCTTCTTATGGGAAATGCAGTGTCAAAAAAAAAAAAAAAAAAAAAAGAAAAAAAAAAAAGAAAGGAAAATAAATAAGAATCAGACAGGGGATGCACCCAGGCAGCTTGCCCTACAAGTGATGCTGTGAAGGCCTCAGCTCTGAGCACTGGCTCCAAGCTGCTGCTACAAGCATGCTCAGTTTCCACACCACTGACTATTTATTTTTAATTATCTGTGTTTGTGCTGTTTTACCATAACTGCATGGCTGAGATGTTCTTTCCCTTGTTTATATTCTTTGCTACTTTTATCTGTGCTGCCTCCACCAAGGGGAGGAAGACACCACCACAACCTCACCAGCGTGGGACTCTCCATCCAGCATGACTGGATGTCACTGGGGTTGTCTCAGGAACAAGAGCCTACCGAGTCTTTTCCAGAGGGAGATGTGATTTAAAAATTCTTAAAACAAGACATGCCACATCTTTACATGTATTGCTTCAGGTCGGCAAAAGTCTCTCCAAAATACCTGAGCATGGCACTGCAGGCAAATGTAGAAAGGAGGGTGTGGGAAAGAGACTCAGAAGCAGCCATCAAAATATCTGTATAATTTTTGTTTAATCTTTAATTTTTAATAATATAAGCCAAAATGCCCCAAACACGTCTCAGTCCAAGCTACTGAAAAACAGAACCGAACAACATAGGTCATGGAAAAAAATCTGTGATGGTACCAACTCAAAAGGGATAGGACTTTCAAGAAGGGTTGTTTAGCTACATGTCATATGATAGCCATCAAAGCAGTTTTAAGTTGTAACCTTTAGAAGTTTATTTCCCATCCTGATGTTTATGTTTTTATCACACAAATAAGAACTGCCAAGCCTACCTACTGATGCAAAAAGCCTTGCAATCTTACAATTAGGGCTGATTTAAATTTGCATTAGTCATTACAACAAAACAATTCTGATGTTTCAGCCAATGAAGGCCAGTGAGGGCCAGTAAGAGACACAACTGCCCAGCATAACATGGGTTAACCACCTCATGATAGGTCTTGATAGGTATGGACAGGTCTAACCAGACTCCTGTGTCTATCCAGCTCCTTCTGAGCCCTCAGTGCATGCTGCAGCACTCAGCTCCCCACTTCTGGGGAGGGAATGGAGCCAAGCTTCTCTGCCTGGACAGCAGGACCTGGCTGAAGGAAAGATGCCAAGCTCAGCTTGCAAGTCTCCATAACGACTCACTCATAAGCCTGGAGCATTTAGGAGGTGTATCTAAACCAAGGAGCATCAAGAGTACTCATGATAATTCTAGATGTGAAGAAGTGCCTTTACTCCAAAGTGCTGACTGTGCAGGATGAGGTGGAGACAGGTGTATGACGTTGTCTGTTTTTAACCAAGAAAGGATGAAGCAGATGACACTATAACTTGTTGCAATAAGCAGATGTGCCTTTATTTTTGTCACCTCAGCAAGGAGGAAGACCGAGAAGACTGTCTTTATCCAAAGTAAAAAAAAAAAAAAAGTAGATGGGGACATATTCAAGAAGTATTAGGGAGGTTTTTATCAACTGTGAAAGGCCTGGGTCACACTGGAAAAATGAGACACTAGTGTTTATCCCCACCTGTGATAACCTCCCTGCTACTATACCCTCTGCATTTCACGCCTTGCCCAATTCTCTCACTGAAGAGTGTAAAAAGCCCTTCTAGAATGCTCTGGTTTGAGGGGAAGCAGAGGGGCCAAGGCAAAGCCCCCTGTTATGGTAAGTCTCAACAGACACCTTCCCTTGCCACTGCAGACTGCTCCCTTCTCCAGAAATACTGGATCCCATTTCAGGAGGAGGAGGGAGGACAGAGCTAGAGGCTGTCTGTGTGTTCTCTCCCTGTGGAAGTGTGGCCCCCCTTTCAGTAGCTGGCCAATGCTACTGTCCAGTTGTCTCTTTCCCACACTAATTTCCCTTTCTCTCGCTTCTCACTTGCTACACCCAGAGACCAGGGCTTCATATTTTTGTTTCTCTATTCTTCCTACTTAATTTCAGAGCTCCCCTGGACTTCAGAAAATCAGAGCATCTCCACTACCTTTCTCACATAAAGAGAGATCCCAGAGGTCTCAAAAGCTCTCTGGAGATGTGATACCTTCCCTCCCTGGTTTGAGATGCCCCTGTGACTCTTCATCAATCCAGAAAACAATTTATAGCAAGCTGGATAAGATTGGAGGCAGGCCTGAATGGTCACCCTATATTCAAGTGCTGGTAAATGTTTCTCAAACCATACAGTGTCTTTATATTAAGGCAAATACTTATGTCCATAAGCAGGCTTTTAACACTACTGTAGTTTGCTTGCAAAGAATTTTGGTGACAAATGAGTTGAGGAATCAGCCCTGACCCACAGAAGTAAATAACTAGCTCAAAACCTCCAGCTCATTTTGTTCACCAAAATGCTCCAGTGGCAGGGAAGAGACTCAACCCACAAGTACCTGGTCAGCAGGTTCCCTTCCAAAAGCTACAGACGTGACTCCCTACCTGAACTGAGTTGAGGTGACAGTATCCGTTCAGTGGAAATCGGATGACATGTGTCGAGTCGTGGTTCCAGCCAGCATTGACAGAGTTACACATCACGTCACCAATTTCTGGAAACACTTCTTCTATCAACGACTTATCGCCACTCAGTGTAATCCTCTCTCCAAGGTCTGGGGCAACTCGCACCACCAGGCACTCACAAGACTTTGAGAAGCGGCCACTCTCCCGGTCCTGTTTCCACCTTTCCATTTCTCCCAGCATGGGCTGAAGCTGGAAATACTTTGCTTCTTCATATAACAAACTGTAGTCCTGAAAGACACATACATTACTGTGCACAATTAAGAACAGAGGCACTGCTAATGTACTGCTTAATGTCTATGGTTACTCAGGCTTACACCGCTCTAGATCAGGGTCCCTTCAGACATAGCTCATAATTACCGCGTAGGAAGGTGTAATAAAATAACAGTGCAAGTGAAAAAAAAAACCCAAACAAACAAACAGGCAACAAACAATCAGCCACTTAAGACAGACTGGGTATGGCAGTGTTCGAAAGGGGAACAGAAGGCTATGCTTGCTCAACTCCCCCTTGCTATGGAATAATCCAGGCAAAAAAATCCCACTTTTCCCCACATTTCATGCCCACAGTGATGTCATAGAATAATGACCTCATTGAACAGATGGAACGGAATTCAATCAGGATTCAGAAAATTCATCACCAGCATCCATCATGTCTTACAGCAATACTAGCAGGCATTGTAACAGGTATAAGAATGTAAATGAGGGAGCCTGCGATGGCTCTAAGCATAAAATGATTCAGATATTTGCATAATGAATTACACATATTACTGCATTTTAAAAATTAAGTATTTTTTAATACCTCCCCATTTTGCCAACAGTACTGTTTACTACATCATCTCAAACGCCAGAGCAGAGCAAACACATTTCCATGTACAGCCAGTAGAGAAGTAATTTAGAACTGATGGTCTGGAGTCTGTCTACTGCCATTTTTTAAATTAAGAAAAAAAAAAAAGTATCTTGGGCTTTTTTTTCTAAGAGTTTAAGATCATTTGGAAAATATTTATACAACAAAAAGCACTACATGAGAAATATACAGAGGAACAGAATGACAACAAAGGAAGATTGCTGACAGTCAATACAGCCCTGAAATGGAGCTACAGACAGGATGCTTTATGAGAACAGGATGACTAAATTGCTCAAAATACCGCTACCTTTTTATGTGTAACAAAAAAGTCATCCAATCTGTACATTTCTAAGAAACAAGGACTGCTTTTCATTTTAAGCACCCATCTCTCAGATGCCTGAAAGCGTAACTGGAAAGGACACCCCTTTGAACACCATGTTGGTTGGGTGAACTTGCCAGGAGTGACATTTTTAATTTCAACACAGCTACAGTATATTTATGTGTTTAAAAGGCTCTGCATATATAACTTCTTAATATTGCACGGAAGGGGGCTTTTCCTTTTCCCTGTATTTCTGATTACTTTCAGGACAAATGCAGAGAGCAGAACAAAGCCATGCTAAGGCTTCAAAAGAGGGACACGATGCTTATTGGCTAGTTCCAAACTCCCACATTATTCAGGTAGGACTGTCCTTGTCACTCACGGGAGAGGTCAGCGTGCCACTAGAGCAGAGGATTCTAAGACTGCCACACGATGGCTCTTGAACACAACCTCGCACCTATTTTGCCCCAAACACCTGAAAAATCTCTTTCAGATGGGAGGGATTAAAGCGCACCAGAACGCTTCCTCACCACCTCTCCCATCCAAAAGGAATTGCTGTATTTCCTCCCTCTCTACTCTGCCCTGGTGAGACCTCACCTGGAGTATTGCATCCAGTTCTGGGCCCCTCAGTTCCAGAAGGACATAGAACTCCTTGAGAGAGTTCAGTGCAGGGCAAATACGATGATTAAGGGAGCAGAACATCTTTCTTATGAGGACAACCCGAGGGAGTTGGGTCTCTTCAGCTTGGAGAAGAGGAGACTGAGGGGTGACCTCATTAACGTTTATAAATATATAAAGGGTTAGTGTCAGGAGGATGGATCCAGGCTCTTCTCAGTGATGGCCGGTGATAGAACAAGGGGAAATGGTTCCAAACTGGAACATAGGAAGTTCCATCTTAATATAAGGAGGAACTTTTTCACTGTGAGGGTGACGGATTACTGGAACAGGCTGCCCAGAGAGGTTGTAGAGTCTCCTTTGGAGACATTCAAGACCAATCTGGACATGTTCCTCAGTGATCTACTCTAGATGATCCTGCTCGTGCAGAGGGGTTGGACTTAGTGATCTCTCGAGGTCTCTTCCAGCTCCTATGTGATTCTATGATGAACTAATGGCCCCGCCAGCTAGGCTGATACGCATTAAGTAACGTAAAGATCTGTTCTGATTGCAACCCTGGTCTCCAGCTGTCACCGCATACACACCCACATACCTACAGGTATACATACCGACTTTTATTTAAAAAGAAGAAAAGCAAGCTTTTAAATAAAGTTGAAATAACAGACGTGGAACTACTCATCCCTGACTTCTCTAAAACTCCAAAATTAAGCTCACTGTGTGCATTCAAGAGTCTGAGGGAGAAAATAGTCTATGACTTAGTGCTCAAACTCAAGCATGTATGCAGTTTATTTTGTCAATATTGTGATTCCCACACCATTCTTTGAATTTCAGCGTGGGAGTGGAAGTTGGAGCTGCTGCAATCAGAGGGGAAGCATAAAAGCGGATGAGAGGACAAGTACTCAGCAAAGCTCACAAGCAGTTGTTTCCAGATTGTAATATCATTTCTGTCTCCATCAGCATCCTAAAATATTTAATTTCTCTAGGTCAAACATAGCAAGATTGCTCCAATATGGTTTATCTGGGGTGGTGGTGGTAAAATTTAATATTGCTTCCACTGTAGGAAAGGCTGACAGATGCCACTTTAGCAACCCCACACTTACTTTTGTCACATACCTGAAATCAAACATTGTATTGTACATATCCCCATGCTGTCTAAGGCTCTGTTTTGACTACAAGTCAGGTACCTGCTTTACCTAGGTAACATGCAAAACACCCAAGTGCCTTCAAATCTCACCTTGAAATCATCAGGAATGAGGAGTTTTGACGTCCTTAAAAAATTCAAGATATATCTGAACATCTGCCCGTCTCTGTCGATGAAATAATGCTGCTTGAGACTGTCGAGGACAATGGGCTCTGTGCCATCGAAAAGTCTTCCGATTCTGGAGAGGAAACAAGAGGCAAGCAGCAGGGTCAGACCAAGTTTGGCTCAGCAGCCACTCAAACAGCCTGATGCTGCAAAACCCCCTCGCACCAACTACACCAAGGAGCTCTGCTTCATAAGAAAAGGGTTGATGTTGAACCATGACTTAAGTTGGCCAGCCTCAGAAACTTCTAGATAGCACAGCACCACTGGGGAGGTGGAGGAGGAAGCATCCAGGGCAGGAGCCACCTGTGTCTCACAACACAACACCCCTTTGCTGATTTTGGCCATGTCTCTCAATAGCCCCCCCACCCCCACCAGAAGACTCTCCTTGCCCCTAGATGCACCACGATTGACTTTGTTCTGCTCTCCAGGGGACTGCACAGCAAACCTGATTTGGTTTGGAAATTACACTTGGGAAATGGTTTGGGTGTTTCCCTTGCTGGTTGCTTGGGTTTTTCTTGGTTCTAAACCCAATCCAATTTTTGGATGCCATTTACTGCAAGCAACACTTAAGCAGGCACAGCTTGGGGGTGGGCGTGGGGAGCACAATGTTGGAATAAGAAGCCAGTATATAAGTTTATAACATTTCAATGAAAGGCAACAATTTCACAGTAAAAATCAACTGTTTGTGGCAGGTATCAATCAGCAGACTCTGAAACAGTCAGGAAAAAGGCCTCAGTTTTTAGAGACCACCCACCCACCCAGCCACGAAGAGAGACTCCCACAGGTTGCCCACAGTTCTCTCAGCATCAACTGATGGATGCATACCCCAGACACCTGCTCTTGTTAGAGCTGCAGGAAGGGCCGAAAACTCTGATTGAGCCCCTGCCAGAGTAACACCAAACCCACGTTGTGTTTCTGCACCGAGGCATTTGCAAAACGCTCCTCCACCACAGGCAGGTTCCCAGTGAAACCCCCAGGAGCAACTGGTAGGTCTGA
Source organism: Heliornis fulica (assembly GCA_013399135.1). Lineage (NCBI taxonomy): Eukaryota > Metazoa > Chordata > Aves > Gruiformes > Heliornithidae > Heliornis > Heliornis fulica. The sequence continues at coordinate 57,905 of VXBZ01004162.1, read as the reverse complement.
GTTGTCAGCCTATTTTTATGTCCGTGTGTGCAATGTGGAAGAGCTTTCCGGTTCTTTCCAACACCAGAACTATAAACAAAATGGTCTTAAAATAGCTCGTTTGCAACATGTCACACGGATGTTGTGTGAAACACAACTGACAGTTTGGGATGCGATTTCAGAGCCTTGTCACAACCTGTCACATTCTGCAATATTCTGCAGATACCACATTTTCATTATTTTCACGGAAAGACTCGTTCATGTATAATTTCTGTTCCAGTACAGCCAGTCTGTTTTGGGAACTGGCACAATAAAACCTGTGCAGGTTACCAACAGGCAGGCAGTAGTATCACCACACATCAGCATGGTGCTGGGGGACTTACAGGCACTTCGTTCCCTGATCACATTTTGCAGCACAGGTAAGGTACAAATCTGTCTTCTCGTGAAAAGGACACCACAAACAGTCACAGCATGCTATTTTTGTTATAAAAGAAGTGAAGAAACAACCATTCGTCACCACCAGTAGAAAACAAACCCCACCTAAACCTTTGAGGTGAGCAGCATCCCAAGATGCTGGAAGCCCCATCTTCCAGCCAGCTGAAGAGGATCTCCAGAAAAGGTTCAAGAGGCAAAAGACAGGAGCAGTTCCCAAAGAGGTGGAGATGGCAGGACTCACAGAGGGGTCCTGAGGAAGCACACAAGGACAGGGTTCCAGGATCATGACTGTGCACCACTTCTCACTCAGGGCATACACCCTCCCTTTGAAAAGGGCACAGCCAATGCTGGTGAGGTCAGAAGAGATGACTGTGCCTGCAGCAGGGACCTCAGCAGGACACCCAGTAGTGAGCTGTGAACAGAATACGAGTCTCACCTATTCTTCCTCACCAGCTGGGAGAGCTGAAGCCCATGAAAGAAATAAAACTGCATTAACCTTATCTGGCCCTTTAAAATTCTGTAAGAAATGTCAGAATCAATCCAAATTGCATGAAAACTGTAACATACAAGGATTCAGTTATATAAATTTCAGAATGGTGAGGTACAAAATACTTTTTCTCAAAGTTACCCCTCACAGCAATTCATGATTTCTTCCGCAGATACTTGGTACTACTGCCTGCCCTGCTGTTCAAAATTTAACTGACAACAGGTCCTATAGTACAAGATCCTGCTCACTAGGTGGGTGAGTAACATTCATGTCTAATATGCATGTGCTCAGTGTTTAAAATTCATTTTCCCCAATATTCAAGAATGTTTCCTTGGATTCTTGGATTCTGTCAAGGAATCCACACAAGGAATATGTATTCGGCCAAAGCAGTCATTACTGAAATGTGTAATTGTAATTGACTTCTGCAGCATTCTCCTAGCTCTAAATTACTACTGTAACTACATATTTTAAGCCTCTAGGCTTTTTGTCTTTATTTTATTAGTTGTTTAGGAAAATAGCAAGATAGTGTCAGAGCCTTCTGACAAAAGGGCACAACCATCAAGTTATGGGGCCTGGGCTGGGAGAGTTACCAGAAAGCACTGCCTCAGCACACTGCTGCTCTTCAGCAGTGCAAAACCCCCAAGGAACTGCAAAATTCCATTTTCCCTGGCATCAGGCACTCTCTCCTGTCCCCCTCCAGTATCACTTCGCAACACGCAACTGCACTTCTACGTGTTAAAACAGCTTTGGAATGGTAGATCCCCAGCAGAGAGACTTCTGTAAACAAAATTAAAAAGACTTCTTAATTTTCAGATGGAAAAATGTAATTCCAGTTTCCTTCACACAGCCTTCAGGGAAAGACTTGAGATAATACCTGAGATAATAATAATATTGGACTCAAACCTGGTGGCATGGCCCTCTTCCTAAGCTGCAATTGTTACACCTGTCAGAGGTTGGGAGCGACAAACACCTTCAGCCTCCGCCGTACTCCTGGGGTCTTGCAAGCACAATGTCAGGCTCTCTTATCTTTTCTATACAATAATATTTGAGTAACCATCCTCCCTGTCACCCATAGCTCCACTGTTACTCCTGCTTGGTCTCACTCTGCAATTATAAATGCTTAAGAGACACCAATCTGCTGTCAGAGAAGGGACTTGTTAAGCCATGTTTATTATCATTTTACTTCCCAAGAAACCCTGAAAGATGGTTTTCCCCATCCCACTCCTGGCAACATTGTCCGATGATTGGCAAAGATAACTTTTTAAAAAAAAAAAGAAAATACAAATACATAACAGCTGAATGGATTTCCAAACAGCTAAGTGCTTTGAAGGAGGTTTGCAAAACAAGCTGATAATTATATGCAGAATTAGCCAAATATCAAGAGCAAAGGATAAGAAGCTGTAGTCCATTTACAAGAAAATGTACTTCTGAAATATTTAATTAAAACTAACAGGCTGAAATTTTCTGTGTATCAGGAAAATTAATGTCCCATGGGTTGAAAGTGTGACCTCCAATGGGTAATAATTAATGTCTGTGGCTTTAAGTATCAAATTCCACTGTCAGAAATTGAACGCTTCAAGGGTTGAAAATATAACCAGCGGAAATCTCTGCTTCCATCAGAGAATTTGGTTTTACTTTCAGGACACAAAAGAGGTACAGCCCCAAGCCTGGTTTTAGTGGGAAGAAAACAACTGGGCATGGAAGAGATCAATGCTTTACTCCCATAAAACGTTGTCGGGATCCTCTTCCCTGCAGACCAGTGCTTCCACAGCAGCATTTGTGGTCCAAAATGCCAGTGCAGGAAGATGACATTGCTTACAGGATTTTTCAAATTCTTCAGAAACAAGTCCTGGGTGCCAAGTATAAAAATACACTCAGTCAGCAGCAAAACTGTATACACAGCATAAGTGTTTATAACCTCATTCTCTGGATGTTTAAATATTTACATACGTTATTATACACATAAAAAGAAAGACTTCCCTTAAGTATAGTCTGCCTTGGTTGAAAATTTGGGAAAAGCAGCAATAATTAGGAACAATGGCCAATATTACTAAGTCAACTATTGCACAACTTAACACTGAGAAAAATGACACTGTTCTGTGGATTGTTTTAGCAGCTTCAGTGGACAGAGCTGGAATTCTTCCCTTTTGTAATCCAAGGGATAATAGGGACCTGGAAAAGGAGCAAGCCTTGAGGTCTGTGGAAAGGCAGCAAGCCTTGATGTCTGCAAACATGCAGAATATTGCATTATTCTCAATCTAAGGTAGAAATAAACCTAGTTTGTTATTTTTTGAGAAAACAGAATTTCGTTATTACTGAATATATTCAGTGCACTCTTTCTCCTATTTTTATAAATAAAGAAGCACAAAACTGATTTTTTTTTTCCCCAGTGAGCTATTTTGAAAGACTTAAAGTTGTCAGCTTTCTCTGCTCGCTGCATCTTTTGCAGAACAACAAAAGGGGAGGAAAACTCCTGGTGTTTAACAACCCAGCAGAGGAAAGTGTGCAGCGAGCAGGAGGAGCATCGGCGATGTCATGGCACCCGCATTCCCATGTAATGGCAGGCCAAGGAACTGCCTGGGACTCCACCGAGGTCAGACATTCAGTGTCTGACAAGGGGCAAAGGGCTCATGAGAACATATCTCTCTCTCTCTCTCTCTCCAATACTGAATTACATGGCAAAGAAAAAGAATTTTAGCAGAAATTTCACCTGCCTGGAGCCACCGCGGCAAAGTGAAGGGGGGTGGGGCCGGCTCTTAAAAGCATAAGTAAGTTTAACCATTGCATTGTTGTATTTATGTGGCTGATGGGAATGCTCATTTAACACATGGGGTGTGCAGAGAGCATGCAGGAATAGGCTGTCGCTTTTTTTTTTTCTCTGTGACTTCTTAGACCACATTGTCCTTATTAATTTCTTTCCATTTTCTTTTGCTAAGTGGTCAAAGGCAATTTGCATAAGAGCCCGTTATAAATTAGATCTGTTTAATGGTATGCTCATCTCATGGCTATTTAATTTTACTTCCTCATATGTCTAAATTATATCATTTTGCAGTGTCCCCGAGGAGCTAGAACATTTGTAGAGGTATCCTCATCAGGGAGAAACGCTATCCTACCCAAGTGGAGAATGACAAGGACCACTTTACCAGTAACAACCCGCTCTTCTTTTCTGAACATCTCAAATCGTTTGGATGCACAGTGACCGAACACCTACCAGTCTTTGTAATCCTGCATAATGTAAGTTGGCTCATAAAACATGATATAACAGAATACATTTGCAATTTTCAGGTATATATATTATGAGAAACGTTTTTTAACCAAATACCCTGTTGTAATCTCTTACTCTCAGTGCAATTATAACTTGTTCTTATCTCTTTTTCCTTATATTTAAGGTTTCATGCCGATGAATCTCAGGAATTTCTGGGTACAGACAGTACCTGTATTATCAGAAGAGGCATGAATGGAATGATTATAATGCAAAGGTAATGGGGGAAAATGTATTAAAAACTAAAATCTCATTAAACCTTCTGTAGAAAAGGTATTTATATAGGAGCCAAAAATGACAGAGCAAGATGGATGTATGAGAGAAGGTATTAACACACCAGCTCTTATGAGATTTAAAAGAAAATGTTACATGGCATTTTAAAGAACAGATAAATCCCAGATACTGAGTAGAAGGATGTCAAGCCTTTGTGGAAATATTTGCTAAAGATTAAAGAACTGAATCGTTTACACGAAGATCGTTTCAAACATCTTAAGACTGTTATTTGAGCATGGAAGCAAAAGAAAAGGTAAGGGCAAGCTCAGAAGTCTAATAAAACATTTAGAAGAAATTGAGATAGACAAGAAGTAGAGATAGTCTTTAATGCAGAGTAAATCACGTAAGGAGCAGATGGGAGGGATCTGAAATGATGAGTGAGGTGGTATCATCAGGGAACACATCAGAGAAAAACAAAAAAAAAAGAAACTAAGAAGAAACATGGGATTTGCTATAACCTGCCTGATCAGAGGCAGCATCATGAGCAGAGATGAAAGCAAATCAGACCTATTACAAAATGAACTAATAGTCATTGGATCTAACCCACATGGACAAACTGACACGTTAACTGGAAAAAAAATAAATTGCACAACACTGTGTAGTCATGTTGTAGGAATGCTACTTATAGAGAGCAAGCTATGCCTTTCTGCACTGCAGATGAGCATACAGATGATGAGATGTGCAACTAAATGACAGCCAAACAAGAGGGGATATGTGGGCCACAGGAGACAGTGGGGTGAACAAAATAAAAAAAAAAAAAAGAAAAAGAACAAGAAGATGGCTAAGGCTCCAGAAGTTAAAAGCAACACCCTAATCTCTGTTTGCCTGAAAAGGAAGAAAAATTAAGCCTTGTATTTCCCCAGCTAAACAGGTGATCTGGCTACCTGGGAGACTGACAGTAGAAGTAATAATTACACTAACAACTGCAGCTAATACAGGAACTGCACCAGTGTACATAACATACCAGCTGACTGCCTTATGGTGGGTGCAGGGTGTCTGAATGTCCAAGAGAAGTAGGCCAAAAAGAGAGTAGGCTCTGTTAGGATGTTCAAAGCCTTGTTCCCAAACTCAGGAGTGTCATGTGGCCAAACCGAAATGACACTTGTATAAATGCTGACATTTTAGAAAATAAAGAAATAAAAAGTTGGGATGGGAATGTCAACGTTTGGTGACTCATGGCCAGAAAACTATATATGTGGGTAGATGAAAACCATTTCCCACATCGCACGGCGGCGGCAAGGGTGAGGCCAGGAGAGCACTATCCCCAGACTGTGGATGACGGGTCAGGGAGTTTCTGTTTACCATATGCCTCCTCTCTCCACTCTGCTATACCAGAGAGATACAGACAGATAAGCGGAACAGGCTTCAACCTAAATCTGCATCCTTTCACACGAGGCTGGGCAGGTGTTTTAAAAGCAATTCCAATACTGTGGCAGCTAAACCTCCTGAAGATCTAGGTTGCATTCCAAGCTTCAGATGTGGCTGAGAGGTCTGTCCACTGCTCTCCAGCTGTTTCTCCACCCCAAATAAAGATCTGAACCCTCACAATTACCATCACTTTTGACAAAGTGAGACTCCTCCATCTGATGAACAGTGGAGTTGCTAACACTGCCTAAGACATTCCATCCATCCCTGATCCTCCCAGTTTTGCCTGTCTCCAGACACCAAGCAGTCCCTCCAGACTTTTTGTGACCATACAGACCTGTCTGCAGAAAACTTAGGCCTTGCAGTCCCCAAATAAGCTGTTCCTTCAGCCAAACCTCTATCGACACAGCCCCTCTCTCCTCTAGGACCCTGAGATACCGCTCTGACCCGCTGGCTCCCTGATAGACCCACCCCGCACACCAAGTCAAGAAGACTGGGGGGAGAGGAGAAGGCTGGAGATACCTGCCGCCATCCCTCCCATCCCAGCAGGCGCTTTGCCTCAGCCATTTGTGAGGATATCAAGCAATGAGCAGCTACACACAACAGCCCCCCCGCGCACCCTCCCTACTCCACAGCCGCAGCGTGACCACCAGCATTTCGTGCTTCACAATGCCATCTCTCCTTGCTCCTTTTTTTCAGGGATCTATTGAAGAGTGCACTGCAAGCCTTTAAGCCCTGTGTCTCCTACAGTGTTCAGCATCTTGTAAATAAGTCCTTAAAAACTTTTCGGTTTTCCAGTGCATATCAAAACCACTTTTCCTAAAATCATTTAAACCAATGAAATGTTAAATCAATTATTCATGCAAATATTTTTTCCATCTCTTGTTTTTTGTAACCAAGTTTTCTTGGCAATGATAACATTTCACAGAAAAAAATTAAGAAATATTCTCCTTGCTTGCCAAGGTAATTTTACTAAGCTTGAATCCGATTTCATTGAGGTACATTATTTATGTTTTATCTTGAGGGAAGCTGCCTATTAAGTTAGTAGCAACCGTGTCCTTTTGCTTATGATACGGTTATTACCAAGTTATCGGGAGTACCTTTAAGTTATTAGGGTGCAATGGCAAATTAAGTACTTTGCGTCATAATTAGCTAATAACTTTTGAATTATATTTTAATCATGTTTAAGATGGTCAGGTTTGCTGTGAGTACAGATAATAGAGGATAGGAACAGAACCAGAGTGTTTATCATTCGATACCAAAAGCCAGAAAGTAGCTAAACCGGTGTAATGCACAAAATCCCAAAGGCCATAATAATCTATATATTCAGAACACTGAACTCCTTCACAGGCAGCAATGTAATAAAGTAGAACTTGTGTCTTGGGATCATGTTTAAGTAAAAAGCAAAAGTGTATTAGCTCCAAATCGCTCTCCTTTAAGCCTAACAATTTTTCTTAAAAAAAGACAGAGACATTAGCAGCCCATCTTCAAAGTCCTATCCATAGATCTGTAAATGCAGATTCCACAAAGATACAATACTGTTTAAAAGCAATGCACAGACAAGCTAACAAAGCCACTTCCCTTTCAAAAAATCAGGACATTTGAAAAAAAAAACAAAACCACCCAACAAAAAAACCTTTTGAGAACGGCAGAAATTGTCTGATGTATTCCTTCATGCACCACATTTGCCCCTTTCATACATTCAAACCACTGCTAGCTCTCAGTTTTTCATCTGTACCCTCAAAAAGGCTCAGCATCCAAATCACTGGGAATTAGGAAACACTCTGAGATTCTCCATGAAATGGCTTAGAAAACTACCAGCAAAAGGAGTTCTGAATCCAAACCCAACAGGACTGATAGCCCAATTAAGCACGTATATGCTCTGTAAGAATCGCTGTGGTACCACTGACTCTGCCCCTTTCCAGAATGTTCATTTGGGACTCAGGCATCACACTTCATATGCCTGGAGCCTGTGCCTCTGTAAATCACTGAAAACAGTTGTGACTCAACAACATTGCAATACCACCATAATGAATTAAGCTTTCCAAGATCTTCACAACTTTGGCTACTTAGCCAGAAATCCCATCTTGAGAGATTGTGTAGTCTCCTTCTCTGGAAACATACAAAACCAATCTGGACATGTTCCTGTGTGATTTAATCCAGGTGATCCTGCTCAGGCAGGGGGGTTGGACTAGATGATCTTTCAAGGTCCCTTCCAACTCCTAACATTCTGTGATTCTGTGATCTACGTTGTTTTGTTACCTGCTGCCTTCTCTAAGAGAAAGGACAACATGTTTCCCTAGAGAGGACAAGAATGCACTTGCCTTTCCTTTTGCAAGAGTTGCACAAACTCCTTGTGCGTCACAGCCCATAAAGGCAAGAGACCGAGTGCTGTCCGGGGCATCCTATGAGGACTCCTTCTCAAGAGAGAAAGAGGTCACTTCTACATTAAAGCCTAAGTAAAAGCTTGTCATTAAAGAATAAAATGAGGGAGAGAAAGTGCTTCTAAAACTTTTAGCTGCTAACGACAATTCCCAGAAACCACCATCTTCCAGAGCCCCGACCAGAATAAAGAATTCCCAAGCATCCTCGCTCCTCTGCTCTCAATAAATACAAATGAAAGTCACTCACCAAGTTCATAACATTATTCTCAAGTACAGTTCACACAGAGGACAACCATTTGCTATTGCTAGCTTGTGCAACAGGAGCCTGTAAAACAGATTAACAGGTTTCAGCTCTGCTTCTGGACCTTGACTCAGACTGTCACGAGACAGATTTGCCAGGGAAGGTAGAAAGGATGTTCAGCCTGTTTTTTTTAAAGCCCTACAAGAGCAGGCACAGGAAAAAAAAAATCCCACATAAAGCACATTACTGAGGTAGTCAAAACAAACTTCATGAGATATGTCAGGTATTAGAGATGCTCCTGTAACTTTCACTTGCAAACCTCCCTCTGCGCTGTAGACTTGGTCTTTAACGACGTACCTCTTTCCTGCAGCACCCTCAATCTAGACAGCACGCAATTTAGGGAGAAGCCGGGGTTGTGGAGCATAGCAGACTGTTGCCCACAGGATCCCTGCTTCATCTCTTGGAGGAGTAGGAGAAGGTTTAACGGATAAGCAAGGGAACCCAGCTAAGGCAGACGGGGGCTGCCCTGGAGAAATGAGCTCTGTCCAAGCGTTTGTCAGATTTCCTGTGTGATGCTACCACTAAGCATGCCTGACTTTTTTTTTTTTTTTTCTGAGCTCCTTTGAGTGGAGCAAGACGTTACTGGACTGAGGAATGCTGCAAAGAAAGCATGCAGGAATGACTCTTCAGAGCGGGACTCAAATAATATGCAGAAAATACAGCCCAAGGCCACATGCTGAACTGTGAGGAGGAACGGGAGCTACTGGTGACCTGTTTATTAATTAAGCGCCACGGTTCTCTGTGCACAGCAGCACGTAATCATGTACTGGAGATGGCATTACTACACAATACACCATGAAGATAAAAACCTAAGGTCATCCTAGCTGCCCTAATAATGTTTTCCTATAAAGCTAACTTTAATTGCAATGAGAAAGCTGCGAGGCCAGATACACAATAACACATTCATTATACTTCCCTTGAACACTTGGGTTTCTCTTTACTGCTTAGCTCGCCTGCTCACAGATTCCTCCACCTAGACTGAAAACAGTACTTATTATAAATTCTTCGGGAAAGGCAATCCATATAGCACGGGATAATGCACAAGAGAGGAAATGAAGATGTGGAACACAGAATGTAGTATGAGAAGCACAGGACCATACAATGGTCTTGCTTTGGTTTACCTGAGGTTACACACATTACATTGCTGTTGATTCCTAGTATGGACACACACATGTGCCCACATAGAGAGACGTGTTTATACCCGTATAACTCATTCCCATACATTTACATGTTTAAATGTTTCCATGCTAGAGGTCGAAATGATTTAAGCATTTCAGTAACTAAGAAAATCACATCATTAACCAAATCAGTTAATACACAACCTGTGCACTGATCCTGTCCTCTTAACTGATCAGTTAAGAGGACAGGAAAGTCCACCTAAAACAGCTTAGACAGTGGCTCTGAGCAATAAATAATGCTTAATGCATAGGTTAGAAATGCCAAAGCCATGCCTGCACATTCTGGTGGTGGTGGGGGTGATAAAAAGCACACAGATAACATTATTTCCATTCACAAACTTTACATACACAAAACAGCGGCTTTATTGTTTATTAAATTAGATGCTGTCATGGTGTAATCATCCCTGCAGCAATACGAAACCCAACGCTATGTCAGATGTATTTCTGTGGAGGAGGTAGAGAGAGAAGAAAGGAAGAGAACTGAGATAGAGGACAGGAGCAATACAGCCCCATAAATAGTGGTGTAAGAGATAATTAATCCACACATGTGAAAACAGACACTATAATTGCAGCCAGTGAAATCCTCAAAAACACCACATGACAAAACTAAACGTTACATCATGAAGCCTTTAATACACAACAGCCAGGATGTGATTCAGCTGCCTAAACACAGGTGTCTGGTGCCACTCAAGATGCTTTAGGGTATCTCTGGGACTCCCAAAGGGCTGGAGATGGCACACGGACACTACTGCAGACTCGTGTTCTTCCACAGCAGCCATAGGAGTCCTGGCAGGAACTGTGCACAGGCACTAGCTGTCCACATTGAGGCAAGTATTACCCACTCAAAAAATGACCAGAAACTAACTGTACTCAAGTCTATACATTAAACACAACCCAACACCACTTTTCCTAGATGCTCACTTCAACAGAAAACCTGGTTTTATTAAATAAAAAATAACAAATTGATAAAGAGTTGTGATAAATAGTTTGCAGTGCTCCTAAAATGTGTAGGGATTTGCACTGTTTTTAATTCAAATGCTATTTTACCCCGAAATTCAGGTTACCCTCACACAGAGGAGCTGACGGTTCTTAGCTTCTTCCTGAAATACAACTTTACCAGAGGCAAACACAGAAGAGTGAAACTAGAAGCTGTATGATTCCCCAAGTGTATTAGGACCCCTCCACTTCCCCATGGAAGCATTCAAGGCGAGGTTGGATGGGGCTTTGGGCAACCTGTTCTAGTGGAAGGTGTCCCTGCCCATGGCACAGGGTTAGAGCCAGATGGCTTTTGAGGTTCCTTCCAACCCAAAACATTGTGTGATTCTATGATTTCTTAAACACAGACAGTCAGCCCAAAGTGTTTTAGTACGGTGTTGAAGTAAGCTGACTCCAGGATGGAGCTACTGCCAGTTCACAAGACGCAGACACATACAGAGAGCAGCCCAGCCCAACAAGCTGAGGAATGCTTTTCAACCTGCAGAAAGATGTTGATGCTGGAGCAGCCTATTGCTCAAGTTTCTATGTTTTCATTACTTTATTTGCTTCATTTGAAAATATATTTTAGCAGAAAAAGACAGAATCAAAATTAAGTACACTTGAATTACAACAAAAAAGCAAGCCACTGCTTAAGGGTCTTTCTATACTGCCCCATCCTTGTCCCCACATATTGGTACCACTCTCTTATCAATAGATTAACTTGCAGCTTGTACTAATTAACTGCTAAAGAACTGATAAAACTACCAACACAAGTACGTGTATCGAAAGGCTATAAACTCCCTTGCCAACAAGAAGAAAAAAAAAACAAAACTAAAAATTTTGTGAGAAAAATCCCGAATTTCAAAATTACAACTTTTTTAAAACAATGCAAGTTCCAATATAGGCATTTTCCGGGACAGAAAACTCTTTCAAAACGTTCTCTGTGCTTGCTGAAGATAAACCACATTACAACAACCTTGTGTTATGTTCTCCCCACTCGTGTAGCTACTTAATAGCAATACTTTTTGCTCTATATCTGAATGGAATAAAATTTTAATTTAGCAGAAATCCAGCTCTTTTGGTAGATTTCTGATTTCTTCTCTTGCATCACACCACAAGACACAGATGTAATTGTTTTCTACTATCTTCACAGGAGATCTACTGAAGCACATTATCAAAAGGTACAGAAACCTGAAAATAGTTTGGAGTAATCAAGACCTGCACTATTTCATCAAAGCTCTCCACCCCCGCTTGTTCAGAAGCTGCTGATGCTACAATAAACAGTTTGGGATTTCCGGGATGGTTCTGATTATTTTCTATTAGCTTCCTACAAAAAAATAATAATTACTTTTTTGAGAGTTTGAAGTCAGGCAGAAGGCAATTAGCATGAGACCCCCAGTAAAAGAAAGGAAGGCATGTGATGAAAGATACTGCCTTAAAACAACCAACTCCGACTAGGAAGCCAGACCATCAAACTGTATTTGACTCTTAATAGACTCTTGGTAATTTCTGCATGCGCAAGTCTATATTTGTTTGCATTAACCAAGCAGCCCTCTCTGAGGGGGAAACCTATGGTGTGGTCCCGGACATTAACTTTTGCATAACTTTTCTTCCCTCAGAGGGTAAGATTGCAAGATGCCTACACAGAAGAAAAAAAACAAAACAGAGGAGGCAAAATGGACCCAGGTTCCCAGTTGTGAAGCAGAAGGCAGACCCTTACACTGAGCACCAGTTCTTAATAGGAGGGAGAAGATTCCTGAGGTCAGATTGGGCTCTGTCAGATCACCACTTGTATTGCAGTGACACAGCCAGTAGAAAAGCAGAAAGAGGACTGAGATTTGCCTGCAACTTCCCTTGTCAGATCTTCGCCCCGAGCCCAACTCCATCCTTGCATCCAGCAGCCCACGCAGAGCCCCAGCTGCAGCGGGCACCAGCAGTGCAAACACACCAGTGATCTTTGCCACCAGCCCATACCTACCTGCTTTGATGTTAAAAAACCAACTCTGGCAGAGATACACCCCAGGGATTTACAAGGAAGGAAGGATCTGCCACATCTGTGCTGCTGATGCAAAGGCAGCTAGTGACAGCTTTGCAGGGATCAGAGGGAGGTGTTGAATAAGACCTGAGCCTCATAAACAGATTGTCAAAAGGAAGGGGTATTTCTCCACCGTGCTTCAAGGGCTGGTTGATCTTCATGGCAAATCCTCTGCTGAACAATACTGCGGGGTAATAGAAACAGCCACTATATGACTGCAGAAAGCAGCTCGGGCTTCATTACAGGATCCAAGTCAGACAAGACATGTTTGCTCCTTAGTGTCTGTGAACACGGGCAACCTTAAATTCCACATCTAGTTTTGGAAGCACAGCATTGGCTTCTTATTTGTTCTCACTGGACACTTAGGCTTCAGCTCAGTCTCTGAAGCAGGAAAAGCCAACAGGAACACATTCCTGACAGCTGAACTGTGCAGTCACTTCTTGCCAGGGGACCATCTCTCCTCTGCGCTACTCCCCCTCCCGGCCCACTCCCTCACTGTCCTGCCACACTGATACATTTTGTTAATACAGCAGAATAATATTAGGACAGCAATGAGGAGAATTTCTCTGTGATTTGCAGGATGTGGCCACATTTCACATGTACATTTGGTCAGCAATGTGCTACAACAGACTCAACCTCTACTAGGACTAGATTTCACTGACCCAGTTTTTTGGGGACCTCACCCCATTAATTTTGTTCTGTCTGCAGCCTCTACAATTTCCAGATGATAAACCTTTCATCAACACTGCAAAGAAAGATACAGAGGCATGCAGAGCCATGGGACAGAGACTTTTCTGTGGTTCTTCATAGATGGGGGCCCTTGGAAGAATCACTCCCAAAGAAGACGCAGCCAAGCCATCCCAATCGGGAACAGGCCAACATGCCATGGCAGAGCTTCTGCAGGCTTGGGGATAGATCTGGAGAACAACATGACTAATTTTTGTCCTTTGAATGAGAACTGCACTACTGCCTCTATGCTTTTTGTCTGATGCAGAAGCCTATCATATGTTCTTCTTCATTTCTAGGGCCCTTCATGTTTGTCATTTTTTCAGGACTTCATTAATAAGGAGAAGGAAGAAAGAATCACACCTCTGATTTAGCTGCTTATCATTTTAATAGGAAATAAAGTGACCCACATGGAAGCTAAACACAATTGAAAGCCACAGCCATACCATCTGTTTCTATTTTCAAACCAATGCTTTGTGCCTTGCAATGACACCAGAGAAGCAGTGACTTCCAAGAGCACCCTTTTCACCTTTCCTTTTGTTGAACTTAGCGTAAAGAGAAGTATGACACAGATGTGATTAGAGCTTTTATTTCTACTTCCCAAGCAGGAACCAGACCTCTGCAGCCTGGAGAGCAGCATACATTCAGTTTCAGAGAGCTACACCATTAATCCAAAGCAGAAGCGAGAAAGCGCAATTGTACTTCTGTTGATGAGTTTATCAGGGTTAGCTACTAAGCAAGAAAAGGCTGGTATGAAAGGCATGGCCCAAGGCCCAGCTTTATGAGACAAGAATATTAGAAGCTGGGAAAATGAGAACACCTCATAAAAAGTGGAGCCTCCAAATGCGCTTCAGCTACAGAAAAGCAGCAGTTCTTCTCTCCCCCTTTCTCCTGGGTTAGGTCTTCCAGGAGGGGGAACACAAGCAGGGAGACATCTTTCCTGCCACCACTCCCTCAGCTTACATCTCTCTATAATAACATTTAGAACCACCTCACTACTCATGCATCTCCAGTGCACCATAAAGGCGGACACCGTCACGGGGCTTTCCTCTGCGGCAGCATGCTGGAGCCAACGTCACTCCCTATGGCGCTCCTGCAGCAGGGCTGGAAACTGCCCTGGGCAGGAAAGTGGCACAACACTTTCATCAGATTCTGGAAAGCCAGAGGGAAGATTAACGTTCAGGGGAGCTTATTCACAGGAGAAGCTAGTAAAGTAAAATGAAACATTAATATTCTGTAAAAGATGAGGACATTGTCTCATGTCAACACTAGCAAGACATGAGAAAAATCTATCTAAACATCAGATGCTGGACTATCAGGAGCCAATCATGATGGGCAGCAAAATGCTTGGAAAGACAATAAGAGGAAAACACATACAGCCTACACCTTTGAAAAGTATACATGCTAACTGCTTTACATATGCTTGATGGTGACTACAGTCACATGCAGCTGTACTCTCAGCGCTCTGAGAACAAGCAAATCAACTGTTTCAACAGATCATGAGCCGCTTCATGTGACCAGCTCCAATTAAAAATAAGACTTTCTCTAAAACTCTGAAATTATACTGCTAGAAAACTAGAACTTAATACCAAAAGTGAATAAATAATAGTGTTTGAGGCTGGAGAAATTACCATCATGGTGTTATCTAATCTCTCCCCAGAAGTCAGGAATTATGACTAAACCCTTCCAACATAGATATAGCCTGAAATTCTATGTCAGAAGTATGTCCAATTGCATTTGGCAGCCCTTAGTCAAGAGAGGCTGACTATAATTGGATGAATATTTGAAGCGCTTCATTATTCATGTAGGAAGGCTAGGTAAAAAGTGTTTTGTAGTCCCAAGACACTGGAGGGTGTGCGTTATTGGGTAATAACCAATTAGGAATGTTGACAGAGTTCTGCCTTTAGGATCACCCTGGCCAACAAAGCATCTGGGTGTATGTTGTTGTGCAAAAGCACACGCCTACTGCTGAGTTTATTTAAGCAAACCTTTCACCAGAGGAAATGGAGGACACCCCAAAGGATGTGCATTTGACAACACAGTTGCATTCAAAACTACTGCCTCTTCATTCTTCCCTTTGCTCTCCAAAGATACAGTTTTCTATAGCACATCCGAATTATTGATAGCACTGATTATTGGAAACAAATCTGCTTTCTTCTCCATTGCATATAATCCACAGAAGAGCACCATCCTCAGTATTTGCAGTAAGGAAACACTGACAGCTAAAGATCAGCTTCTGACCACATGATCTGGTGAAACACACCACCGTGCCATTACAGAAATACTCCAAACTCACAGAAACAGAAATCCAAGATCTTCCTTTCATGCTAGAGTAAAAAAAAAAAAACAACCCTAAACCAAAACCCATCCTAATCATTAGTGCAGGCATGCAAAAGATTAAAAAATAACTTCAGTGTTTAAAAACAAACACTACTGACACTTGCTCAAAAGAACCAGAAATTCAACGCCAATTCAGCTCATGACAGAGCAGCCCAACCTTCTCACTACCTCCCTAAACAAGGCTAGAAGGCACTGATACAAACACAGATTTTCTATTTTCCTCCTTTGTTTTCTTTATTGTTGTAATGCAAAAAAAAAAAAAATCTGAAAGTTTGTATTCTGATCAAAAGCAAAGCAATTTCCTATGAGATGCCTAACAGGGCTTTCATACCTCCAAAAGAAACTTTTCCCGAGTTATTTGCTTGTCTCAAACATGTAAAATATGAAATCAATTTGTTATAAGGAGGAACATATCAGTTTTTCTGCAGCTCTCATTTTTCTGGCTTGTATCATATTCAGCGTGTCCTGTGGCACTGAGAGTATTGCAGCATTTTATCTGAAATTCCCTGAATGCCACCTCACCCTCTCCCCCTACCACATATCACCGAGACGATGATATTTTGATGAAGCATCACACACGGGCCCTCAAGATAATGGACTCAATGGGATACACTTAAAGGATCATTTTTCTCTTTTGTATTGACTGCTTGCTCTGCTCTAAGACAGGAAAGGCTTTCATTTTTTATGTAAGCTGTAAGACCCCAAGGGCCCTCTAAACAGTTTAAGAGGGATCAATTTTCAGATGGGTAGAAGGGGCTCGGCAGACCTTCACAGTTTGGAATGCCTTCTTCCCCTCGGATCGCCAACAAGTTTGGGCGAACCTAAAACCAGCTTGCGGGGAGCCGCGCTCTGGAATGGCAGCGTTTCCTACTGTTCAGGATTTGTGGTTAGCATTCGCGCAGAACTATTATTTATAGTGTGCATAAAGGGAACAAAATAAGACAGAAAAAAAAAAGTTTCATAGAAGCAAACTAATCCCAACTGCTGATCGAGATAAACAGCAACAGAGCTGCTAAGCAAAGCAGTCCTTGGCACTGGCGTAGCGGCAGGAAACCATTACCCCACGACAAGGGTTAATGCACTGGCATTGCTGCAATTACATCCAGGCAACCTAACAAAACAAATTCATTTGTATGGAAGAAAATATTTCCAATTCAACATTGCAACATTTATTTTTTAATTACGGCACAAAGATGACTTTTTGGGGTGTGGAAGGACGCAATCCATCATTTGTTCTGAAGTGACACACTTATGGCAAATGCTGCATATTATAACTTTCTATGCTGCAGTAAGTCACTACGAGCAATTTCTTAGGCAAGGAATGCAAAGGGTTTGGGTGTGGTCCTGGGAGATGCTGCTTATCCCTCCATCTCCCTCCTGTCAGCAGGACCAAGCCACATGTTGCTGCACTGGGACTTCCATCCCTCCTCCTGGTTCACACGTGTGTCACACAGCTTGTGACAGCCCTCTACCTGCAACGTGCCTTACATGAAAAGAGGGCTTTTTTACTGTTCGCATGGCCTGCGCGACAACACAAATACAATTTTTAATTAAAAGGAATGGTAATTTAATAGGTCACTTAAAGAACAATTATGTCTACCATTTGACTGACAGGCACATCATATTTTAACATGAAAACCCCGCTGGGTTTTTAAGATGTAGAATTAATCTTTATCTTTAAAAAATTGATGAACTACTGAAGTATACCTTATGTTGCACATAATACTGCTATGCTCAACCACCTCATCTTATGAGCAAAACCCTAGCAATCCTTCCATGCCTTTCACCTTCTTAATCCTTCACAAACAGAAAGTGAGTTTATGGAAACTGAATGGCGGGTGTTGCTCTCCTTCACCAGGTGCCTGTTCTGCAAAATGCAGCGGTGTGTAGAAATATAAAAGATAGGTCCTCAGTAATTAGCTTGGGTACCAGACACTGCACAGCTGAGTTAGCTGGAAGCAGGATAAACGAGTCCAGGTGGAGCACTGCGCTATATTGCTTCGAGCATCTGAGCTAGCCCAAGTGTCTACGCATGCGGTGCTGCACAGTGGAAGGACTGGGTGGGAAGGTGACCAGGAGACCATTGCTTTCCTAAAGCACGCCACAAGCTTAAATGCTTTCTAACTGTTGCAGGAGCCCCTCGGTTCTCTGGAGGAGGCAGAAAGGGCTTTGTAAGTGCCTAGAAAACTGTCCAAAACGAGGTGGAGAAACAACTGTGCTAGGACAGTCCTACAGATCCAAGCTAATGTACACATCACAGCTGGAAAAGGCATATTTGGTTACTGACTCAATGAAAGAGATCAATGAGTTGCAGAGCATCCTTTCAACCGATGTCACTAAGAGTGAAAGCATCACCTGAGACATCTATAAAATACTAACTACTCAAAGAAACATAGCCAGAAAACTAAGGATGCATGGGGAGAAAGGGACCAGCAAGCAAGCAACATGCCCTGATCTGGTCAGGGAAAGATTCCTTGTGATCTTTGAGAGTTCTGACTCCTTGCAGCAGACATAGAAAAGTTTAGATGAAAAGAAATTAGGACAAAGCAATGAGTGAATTCAGATGACTGAAGTAGGATCAATGCAGAATGGGGACAGAAGACAGACACTGAAGGGCAGAAGTCAAATAGACAGATGTGCAGGGAAAGAAAGATTGAGAACAAATGACAAAGGAGTTGCCAGATGACAATTGTCTTGTTAAGACATGACTGCATTTGAATAAACTGGAAACCATTTAAGTTAGAAGACACGTTCATCTAACACGAACTGGTGATGCTCCTTGGGCCAACACAGCATTTGTGCATTATATGCACTAAGGGCAGGTAACCACTGGGTCCTAAGCTAGTTTTGCCATTTCCCCTGCAACCTTTGCAAATATCTCCTCAAATGGCAAACAGACTCCTACACATGAAGCCCAGACAGAAGGCTGATCATTACCAGAAAGAAGCCAGAAATCGGAATCTATATCCTAAAGCTCCAAACACACCCAAGAGGTGGCCAGGTGTTGACGATAAAACTGGAAGCCAAACGTTTACTTCTGCAATTATGTACGTACTAGATGCCAATTTGCTTAGCAACTACATTGTAATTCATGAAAGAACAATGAAGTACAAATAGCACGTGTGGGAGCAAGATGAGAACCTAGAGCTAACCTTAGAGGTTCCTGAGCACCATGACTGAGTACAGAAAAAGGCAAAACAAGCCATTGGTCAGAACAAGAAATATTGCTTGGGTGTCTTCACCCTGGCTTATGAAGTCATAGTGCTGGGCTGAAAGGTACAAACACTCCAACAACAAACTTTCTCACTGACAAATTTCCATCCATGGAGCTGGTATCAAGCAGCCTTAGCAAGGCAAGTACTTCAGAGAGCACCGACCCGTCAAGTAGTTATTGACAACCTCTCCTCTCTCTTACTTAGATGTTGATCCAACCGGTACAACCTCACATGAGCACAGATCAATGAACCATACTGGCAATATGGATAGGGATTTTCCTCCTTCCCTCCAAGAAATAGGTTTGCTACCTCAGAGGACTACTAGACTGAGAAATAAGGAGCTAGAGCCTTTAACCTTATAACACTCCAAAATGTAGAAAGGTATTCCCCCAAAGATTTCCATCCACACTGTCATAGTCATTCAGCCACAGATAAGCGTGGATCTGTGTATGTGCAAAGAGTATTCTAATAATCTACTGTCCTAATTTTGCTGTCATTTTACTGCAAAAAGCATTCAACAAGTATAAAATACTGCTTTTTATCCTCCAATTAACTCCACGGCCCCTTTCCGTGATGACTCACCACCAGTTACTACTGACCACATGGATTTGAGAACCTGCTAATCTGATCATGCTATTTCTTTCCCCCAATCACCAGCAAAACCTGCTGACCTTGCATGTTAGACATATTACGGCACTAAGATTCAGAAAATATTCACTTCCACTGAATGGACAGTGATGACTGACCTGTGATGATCATTAATCGAGGCAAAATTAGGTCAATATATACATCTAGAAATTCAATTAATCTTGCTTCAGCCATGAACAAAAAATACCCCATGAGCTCTTTATTGACAGACGCATGTTACAAAAGATTTCTCTTTACGAGACCAGTTGTGTAAATTCTCTGAATTTCTTGAAATGGGCATAAATTACACTACCATTCACAGTTATTTTTCTATTTGTCTTCCAGATTTGTATATGTGCTTACACCAACCACAAGAACTGTACTGAGACTCTGGTCCTCACGCATGAACATTGTTTTTACTAATGCATGCTACTGATGATACCTACATCATCAAAAGTTCCCATCTCAGTTACTGGCATCTGTACATTTTTATACTTAGGGACAGTCATTGTCCCAAAACATTTTATACTTTTTTTCTTCCTAACCTTAGCAGGAAGCAACCAAAGCTGAAAGTTAAATCAATTATCTTGGGTCCCAGAACAGGTCAGTGTGAGAGCCAATGTATTTCCCTATCCCAAGCCTTCCCTTCCCACAAGCCAGTGCAACAATGAAATGATGAAATATAAAAGGTGAATAACTAGATGAGCAAGCCAGGAGAGGTAACAAAGATTAAACCTAGCCTCTGCCAATTTCTACCTATTCCCCCTTGCCAGGGGAGATGTTACAAAATATTTAAAAACTGCAACCTGGACCACTCACACTAACACAGATGGCTGAGTTAGTGTAGAACAGTATTGGAAACTCTCAAGGAATCTTGGCCTTTACAACTTCCAATACACTGTTCGCTCTCTAAAAGTGCTCGTCTTTAGCGTCACAACATCAAGGCTTTGAGATTGCTACTCTAGAAAGACCACCAAATACCTCCAGAAATAGAGATGTTCCTTTCAGAAAGATTAAATAGAAGTAAGAAGAGTGGAAATAAATATGTAATAATACCCATTCTGCTAGCATTTGCCTAACATGAGAAAGAAAAATAAAATCCCCAAATGCTCATTAGTTAGAAAACTTTGGATGTATTTCTCTAAACAAGCAACATCACATGGCAGCAGTTTTGAGAGGTACTGTCCAAGGTGAGTGAGAAACGTGTGATGGGTCTGTTCTGTGGAGACATTGCAGACAGAGTCCTATGCAGAGCTCAGAACCACCCCCACCACAACTGACCTCCTACTGAACTAGAAGTCTTTCAGCATGGTGTTGCACTCCGCAGAAGTTAGAACTAAGAGCCACACTGGTGTCTTATTTTGGAACTGGATGCAGTCTACACACAACAGAAACTGTCAAGCCTCTGAAACAGGTAAACAGTGCTAATGTGCCTAATTCATGGCACACCCTTGTAGGTCCATCAAAGCTTGCTTGAAAACTGTCAAAAAAGGCCAGGGAAGGTCTGGGAAGTCCTAAGTAATTCTGTGCTCTTGATGCAAAAGAAACCCTTAGCAACCAAAAAATTGCCAGTGTCCTAACTGGATCCAAGTGTGTGAAATTTAATTTCCCTGAGGGCTGAGAGTGAAGATTGGGTAAGAAAACTGGGACACAAATGGATTGGTTCATATGAAAACCTGAAACAGCCCTGGGCAGAAATCTGGAAGTATTGTGAAATTACTGTATAAGAAGAATCCATCTTCATATACAAGGAGTAACTCAAGATGGGAGATGCAGCGCTGCAGATAACCTGAAAGTTCTACAAAGAAATGTAGCACAAGATTTTAACTAAATCTTCCCATTCTGTGGTGAGAATATGGGATGAGGCAACCCAGCATCATGGTGTTATGCGAGTATTTGCACCAGATGACTCGAACAGAACTACTTAAAAGTCCAGGTGCACTGAACCTACGAAACAGACAACACAACTTACATCTCTGCTATCAGCAATATCAGCAAATTGATGCTCATATGATCAAAGTTAATCTTCTTCACTTAATTCAAATAGTCAGTGGAGGTTGTCTTAGCTTGGTACACAGTAACTTTTGGCAGATACCATACCAACAGCATTAAGGCTGAGAGATGTAGGAATGTCAACTCCAAGAAAATAGTTGGATCCTACCGCAAGATGATAACGCACCAAAATAAGGAGAGTAGTCTCCTACTTGTAACTGTAAATCCTAAAACCTCAACCCATTTTCCACTCTGTGGTGATGATAGGGAACAGTGTGACAACATGCATGCATCTCTGCTCTCAGAAGAGAAAGGCTTCTTTAGCAAACCCTCATTGTGTATCCACCTTCCCCAGCATAAAAAAAAAAAAGAGGCTTTTTTCTGGATAGCAAAAAGCAGACATGTTTTTTAAATCTTCATTTGCAAAAACAAAATAATAAAAAAAAATAGCGTACCCAAATCTTTAATAGATAACTTTGTGTTGCCAGGTATCATCCTGAAGATTTGGCAAACCAAAGGAAACCAAATATTGTTGAGAAGATGATGATTTAGTTAAAAAATGCCAAAACCACAAAACTCCTTGCAGAACAGAAACAATTTGCTTGGTTAACTCGTGTGAACATATGAATAACTGCTGGGCTACAAACGAGAAACAGGAAAAACAATCTGTATATGGAAGGTCTACAGTCATGGTGGAGAGCACCAAACTGGCCTTACATTAGGTCTTCTTGTTAGATCTACTGTTTCAAGTTGACTTTTCTTTAAGACTAAGTGTGGCAAATTGTATTATTTAGCAGCATGAGATTATATCTGAGGTATGGTCTCACCAGAGGCCTGGGAGGACCTCTTGACAAGACAAAATAACCATATGTGATCTTCCTTGTGAAAACAGCAGGTTCTAGGATATAAGTGGGCTCCTCTGAATTCTATGCTGCTGGTTTTATGGATGAATTTTGGGTTGGATTTTTAGGATTGTTTCAGCCTCAAAAATAAAAATTCTAGGATTCTTAATTCAAACCATCTATCAGATCAGCTGCTTGCCTGTTGGACTGCCTCACTGTTAGGCTCCAGTTCTCTGGGTTTTTCAGTCGCAAGAGCATTTGAAATAAGCCGTCAATGGTCTTCCCATAGCAAAGGGCAAGGCCTCAGCATCAGTAGCAAGATGCTTTTATAGTCTCATCCAGGCTTCTTTAGAGGAATGAATGGATACTTGTCAGCAGGGATTTTGCATATCAAGTCACAAAACAGTTTGGGGATCTAACAAAAGAACTCTGGAAAATGATCACTGCAAGCTACAAGTCTGTACCTGATATTATTTAAGGAACCCTTTTTTATTTTTTTTTCCCAAGTACTCTTTCCAATTCCTACTCTACTGTCCAAAGAAGGAGAAAACAGAGAGGCACAAGATGATATGTTACTGAACCCAAAAGGAGACAGAAGTGTACACTTGATCCAAAGCACAGACTGCTCTGCCAGAGTAGGTCTCCTTCATGCCATCAGGTCACAGTGGCTCCAGAGCTGCTGATTTGGATATCACCCTTTCAATCTTGCAAAGAAAGATGACTGTGGTACCTGGCCCACAGATGAAAGGTTCATTTTAGGCTTCTGGCCCTAAGACTACATGTAATACGAGTCAAAAACCTAATGACTTTCATGTCTCAACCTGTTAGATGCTGGAGCCTGCAACCTATGCCTTGACTCATCCCTGCAGCAGTGCTTTCAGGCAGGATAATCAAGACCTTATTTTTCACAGACAATACTTCATATGACAGTAAACCTCAGGAGGCTTCAACTCACCCAAAGATATCTGTGAGACCCCACCTTATTTTTTATCCCATTCACACACATGATACTAGCAGAAAAAGAAAACTCGTAAGCCATGTCAACCAAAACCTTGGATTCACTAACACTAACAAAAGTTAAGACTGTAGATATAGACTGATCAGGTCAGACTCCAAAGAACAGCTTGTATTAATGTTCAAATTTTACTGGGTAATTTTTACCCAGTACTCACTACATTTTATATATATGTATATATACACACACACACAAGCTGGTAAAAACCAAAAGCTAAGGCAAAATCTCACAGACAAAACCCAAATGACTATATCATGATTGCAAGCTTATTGCTTCATGCCATTGTCTTGACATCCAAACAAGTTTAGTAATTGCTCTTTTGAAGCTGCTAATTTAAAAAAAAAAAAAAGTATCTCAAGTTCTGGAAGTGGCTGGGAATTCCAGGTTCTAATAGCTATGCTGGAAATATTCCCTCATCAAGGGGTTCAAAAGACACTTAATGTCAGAACTCAAACAAACACATGTCAGAATGACATGAAACAGAATGACTATAACTCAGAGTTTAAATTTCCTTTAAATTATGTCTGAAGAGCTTTAAAATATTTAATTTATTAAACTGACTTTGATACTACAGGCATAGGTTCCACTTTCAAGTGCTTCAATGGCTCAATTGAATGCAGAATACATTAAAGCTTACATTTCATTGCCACCATACACACTTATGAAAGACATTTGGTATTTCTTCACTTAATATGCTGTCCCAGTGAATTTAACATGGAAACTGAGGCTGCATGTATTAACAACAAAAGCCTCTCATACTGCACACGTAACAGTTTCAGACACTAATGAAAAAAATGCTAAGTAATCACAACTCCTAGTAGCTGCACACAACTAGGTCCTAAAAAAAACAGTTCCCTGAAACAACACATTTGATTTTCAAAGAACAGTTCAAGTTTTCTCCAGACATTGCTTCAATCTCTCCTGACAGACATGGGCTTTGGGATGGCTTCAGCTCCCAGCATGAGAAACATTACTGCAGTCCCACCTAAAACTACACAGGCAACACTGGAGAAGCGGTAACATGAATGACACCCATGCTTAGAACAAAACCACATCCTATGAAGCATGCTGTATACCCTTCAGAAAGGCAAGTCAAGAGTTGTGGGGTCAAGAAATTTAAAAACTCCACCCCCCATCCCCCGCCCCAAATGCTGGAAAGACCATGAAGGTAACACCACCTTCCTTCTAGAGCAGGATCTGGCAGTGAAGGCCAAGGTGTGGGCTAAAACTGCAGACACAATCAACACCTGTTAACTGATAACTCTGAGAATTACAATATCACTGCAGCGTTTATCTACCATCACCACCACGTAATGCACACACACACACACACACACCCCTGTATCCAATGCACTGTGGTGTTCTTAAAGCTGCACTCTTAGTTTAGCCACTCTGCATCCACCCCTTGCTCACGCATGCACAAGTTTTCTAACTGCTTCATACCAGTAAGCTGCCAGTTTGAAATGTCTCATTTCGAAGGTACATTACAGTTAAGAGTCTAATTACTTGAAAAGTCCTGAGATTCTATAAAAAGTATCCAGTAAATGCTGTCCTATATTATGTTACACACAACCTTGCCTTTACCTCCAGTGACACATCCAAGATCACACACCGATATTACAGGAGAGCGGTTCCTGCTCCAAAAAACCCAAAACAAATACCCCAGCACCCCACCCTTGGACTTAAATGTAGTATCGCTGCAGTTTTTGAACAGTGAGCCACAGAAAAGGTTTCCTGGCATAAAACCAGAACTTTAGGAGGTAGAAAAAGTAAGTGCTCTTTACCATCAACTTCAGGTTAGTACATACGCATAGGGATTTGCAGCAGTGTCATTTGTCTGAAACACAGTGGAGCAGGGAAAGAAAAGTCAGTCTCTAACCTCTTACAAACAAAGAAACCTAATTTAATTTTGAAACAAAAGAAACTAAATTTATCATCCTAAGACAGCCCCAGGACGTCCAAGCATGAAATGGAAAAAAAAAAAAAAAAAAAAAGGAGTTGCCAAAGACATGCAGAACAGCTTTTTAAAATTACCTGGAATCGGGATATTTTGTAAGCGTGGCCAAGCTGCTGGTATACATGTGCCCACCCACATCAATGTGAACTGGTGCGTTGGATTTTGTGAGCTGTGCTGGAGTGGGGATGCCTTGATTGTTCAATGGAGATGCAGGGGATCTAGTGATCAGAGGTCTTGACATATTGGGTCGACTGTCCTGTGAAGAAATAGACCTGGGTTAATGATCTCCTTGAAAACCTCACAGAAACCCACAGTCTCGAGTCTGTAGCACTGTCTCAGCCTCAGCTAATGATTTTTATCTTATTAAAGCACAGACAAATATTTGACAGTTTTTAAAATCAATCCAGCACTAAGGGTCTTAACTGGCTACGTTTTAAATAAGTAACGTGGGGTAAAAAGCAGCGATAAAACCCACAAAGTAGAAATCACGTTTGATAAAACAAGTTCTTCCTGAACAGAACTCGTGGCAGACAACCCATAC
>VXBZ01004162.1:11010-31933 GCA_013399135.1 Heliornis fulica | reverse complement strand
AGCTCATTCTCGTATTTAAGAGCTGATAAAGGCTCAGAAAGAAAGAGCTGCAGACAGAAAGATCAAGAGCAATTGCTACTTAATGAAGATGACCCCAGGTAGACTTTCTGTTCCTCCCAAGCCCTCCATCACTGCCGCACAGCCAGAGCAGAAATACAAACCCTCAACTCCTCCATCCTGCACACTCTTCTCTCGAACTCCCAATTCACATAGCACAGAAGCACAAACACCTGGACTAGTCAACTGCTCATGGACTGCAGACCACTGGACATCGACAGCCTTTGAGAAAGACATTTTCCATTTAAAAGTTATACGTATGGCGACAGGTGCCCCCACGTGCCCCGCATAGGTTGCAGGTCAGAGTGACTTCCCAAGGCAGGCGAGCTCCGAGAGCGGAGTGGGAGCCGATGCTTTGCTGATGAAACCAACTTTTAGTCACAAAGGAAGAGATGCAGCGCCGGCGAAGAGCAGAGCCAGCCTGCGCGCGCGGCGGGTGGGGCAGGGCAGGGCAGGGCGATTCTCTGGAGCCAGTAAGGCAGGCTGCATTCAAAGCCGGGGATTAAAATAGAAATGCATTCGAGAGCGGTTTTGAGACAGCCCCACTTGCGACTGAAGGAAAGCTCCACACCGGGTGGAATCTTGTAGGGATGCCTTGAGAACTACAAGCCCTTGCAAATTACTAAGTTTTACATTTAAAAGGTAAGCAAAGCAGAGAGAAGCCAGATACACTTCATCACAAAACTCTCTTTGTTCTTTCGACACGTCTTCCAGCGGTGGAAGGTAATGGGATTCCTTGTAAACATCTCCACCGAGCCGGGCAGCAGACCTCGCAGAAGCGGATAGAGTTACGGGGTATTTGGACTAGCAAAGTCCTTCACCGCCAAAAACATTATTTCTCCATTTTTTCATGGCTGCTTTAAGTTTCAAACCATAAAGGCAACCCGGGCCAGGTAAATGTCTAACTATGATTTACAGGCCACTGTTGCACAATAAATCCAAGTAATATGTAACAAAAAGCATCTATAAACCACAAGGTACTTAACTAATTTTCTTTCATACGCAAAAGCAAGCTTAGGTCAAATACTGATAAAAACGAAGGGGATGAAGAAAAACATCTAGTTTAGTTGGGGGAGTGGGGGTGGGGGGGTGCAGAAAGGGTTGGGTTTTGTTCTGTTTCTTTATAAGCAGAAGTTAATATAAATCTGCAGAAATACCATGCTTAATCACTACAATTGCTTGAGGAGGCGCCTGCAGCACAATGAAGACAAGTTCAGACAAAATAAGGTACACACGCTATGCAAAACTAATGTCTGCTATAAATGCTATGTGGTACAACCACCACCCAAGATGCTACTGATCTGCAGTGTGGTATTTAGCAAAATAACGAAGAAAAAATGAAAACCAACAATTAGAAAGGTAAAAGTAGGAAGGTGAGGAGCGATACAAACCTAGGTGGGGGAAAAAGCATGCTTTGGACAATTAGCTGGAGGAAAACAGCGGGTGTGAGGAAGGGAACACGTTTCAGCACAAAATCAGGCATGCACTTAAAAAAAAACAAACAAAAACAAAACAAAACAAAACAAAGGCTGAGACTACAATAAAAAAAAAAATCTGTAACTTGTATGAGGCAGACACCACCACATCTCTTAGCAGGATCCTCTCTGGCTGAAAAGCACAGCCCTCTTGCAATTTAGCACACTGCAGCACCACCGAGTCTGTAATAGTTTTTCAATTGGACACATTCTTCTGTATATCCTGCCTGAGGCTGCTCATGAGAAAATGAACAGATTTGCAGGGTTAATGTTGTAGTTAGGCTGGGACCTCATTCAGCATAGCTGCAATAGCGTTGGCTGCATGCAACAGTAGAAGAATGTGGAGTATAAACATCACTGCCACAATGGGAGATAGGTGGAAGAACTGTGAGCATTTCACAAGGCAAAAACCAACCACAAATATAAGAAAAGGGAACCAGTTTCCAAAGTCAAAATGTAACCAAACTGACGTTTGCACAGTTTACCTGCTAAAACTCCAGGAGATAAAACTGCTTTAGAGTAAAACCTTCTCCTGCCTTGTTTCCCTCTCTTTCAACATTCCCCCTTCAAGTTACCCACATTTATTGTGCCTCAAGAAACAATGCTCATCTGCTCAGTGTTTAGATATTAAATACAATAATTCCATCATTGCTCCAGCCTTAGCTCAGGAAGCACATTTCTTTGCATAAAACCAGCCCACTACTGTTTTGGAGACCACTCTGAAATTAGGCAATGGTATCTCTACTGCAGTGTCCCCAAAGAAATTAAAGCAGAAATGAGATTCAGAGAAGATGATGCTTAAGAAAAACAGTTTAAAAGAAATATGCAACTCACTAGTACACAGAAGATCACTATCTGATAGGTACAGCATTGAGACCACTCTGACATTCAACAGATGAGAATTAAGTCATTGCACTACTTAAACCACTTAATTGGTTCAGCCATGGAAAGGACAACACAGGAGGAAGTCTCTCTGAAGACAGACCCTGCTTGCGTTGGATTTCAGCAAACATGGAAGTGAACAAGCTTTGGTGAAAAGTGGTTAGAACAAGGCACTGCTCTTCTAAATTAAGATTTTACTGCCCAAAGTGATTACAATGGAATTACTTAGAATCAATTACAGGTAGAGAGAAGGAAGCTGGAGAAACTAAACTCAAAGGGATCCAATGGGCTATCTAGAACTGATGATGACAGAAAGGCTCAAAAAGTTCTTCAGAAGCTTTCTGTGATATGATTGATATCAGGGAGGTGAGACCTGTACCCAGGAAGTCTTTATAGCTCAGCCATGGCTGCTCCCACATGGGAGATCACAGAGGTTGTCATCTGCTGAAGGAACCGCACAGGCTTTGTTCATGAGCAGGACACCAAGCACAGCTACCGCTGGCACAGGCTGCAAGGGCAGCAACCTTCCTCACCTGACAAGTAGTCTGTTTTTCACTTGGTATCTTTTCTTCTCAAACATGTTGATATTTGTGCTACAAAAATACTACCTCAAATAAGAACAGGAAAGCCATGGTTTTACAGCACTCCCTGAGGACCGAAATATTTGAAATATCCTCTAAAACTTTAACTGATATTGGTACTCAAAGATTTTCCCCCCCAACAGCTTTTCCAAATAATGAGTTCTGATTTCCAATCAGAATGAACTTCCTACTGAAACTATGTACACAAAAACTAAAAAAAAAAAAAATCTATGTGCTAGGCAGGTTAAAAGCATTTGTGTTGAACAAAACACTTCAGTTTCAGCTCAGCTCACAAAACCACCACTCGACTGGAGCAGCTTGGGGCTCCTTCCCTTACTTGCTGGTATTTGAAGGCGTCTTTCAACAACAAGAAGTTCACAGGTCCAGGTCTTTTGAGTATATACAAACCTACTTCGCATTTTCTGCCCTAGGCAAGACAAAAAGCTGCAAAAGCAGCCCTGCCCGAACTCCTCCTCCCTGGGATTTACAAACATCCTCGGGATGAAAAGGGATTGAGAGTCATGGAAAGAGCTTTTAGATTTCTCCTCCCTGCCTTTTTCTCCTATATCACCTTCTCCCTAACTCTATTCAATAATATACTTAAAGAATAAGCCTTAACATCTGGGTTGAAAGAAAACACAGTAGTTACAGGATTGAGATGTGCACCCAACAATGGGTCTACCAAAGAACATCATAGGAACTGCATCCATTTCCATGCAGCAAGTAGAAGAAATAAAATGTAACTGAAGAACATGTGCTACTACAACACACTGCTAAGTGTACAAAAAAGAGAGACAGGAGGCTTCTTCCTCCCCTCAAAATACTCACAATAAGATGGCTATGGTTAGCAGTGTTTTCAGAAGTGATGCTTTGGGTTGTTTGTCTTTTTTTCTGTGTCCCTCCCCCCACCCCCACACCCCCCAACATGCTGGTCTTAGGTAAAGTCAGTCCAGCCCCCTTCTTAAACCAAAAAGCTTGACAAAAGCCACTGCACTACAAGACAACCCAAGCTCACTCACAGGAGGATTGACATTCAGGTACAAAACACCTACTTAACCCAGCAGACTGTGGAGATCATTTTAGTTTGCAGGTCAAGGCATTGCTGACTAAGGTTATTATGGCCAATATCTTTGCTGTGAGCCAGGCCAGCTCAAGCAAGAATGAATATATGCTACTCAGTATATTGTAGATCTACCCTGTGTGTCAAACGCTACAATTACTGGGCGTCCCTTCTCACAACCCAAGCAGTTATCACCACTGAGAAGCTCAAAGTTACACATACCAATCTCCCTTGGATTTTTTTGGAGGGAGTAAGGAGAAGCCTGTCTCATCTAGTCTGGATATCAGAACCTGTAATCATGCAGTAGGTTACTCTAAAGAAAATCTGTTTGGGTTTTTTTTCCCCTCACAACAGAAAGACACAAGAGAGACGTTTCTCCTCACAAAAGCCTGGTGCCCAGGAACAGCTGACAACAGCAGTCAGCACACCCACAGTAGCCACCTCCAGTGTGAAAGTCCTCTCTGAACACATCCATCCCACTGTACCGGAAGTGAATCCAAACATTCAAGCTTCAGAAGTTGGAGGCAAATTCCTTTTCCTCCAGGAAAAAGCAGAAAACAGTCAAGCATCATGGACAGCTACAGGCCCCACTGAAATAAACAGCAGGTTGAAGCTTCAGGGGCACTTGTGGGATGTGGGGAAGCCCAGTTCAAGTCCCTAATCCAAACCGGGAACATTAGGACTAGTCTCAGATTCAGCTCCTGCACAAGTGTTTCCATTTTGAGGATGTGCTTTTTCAAAACAAACATTTCATTAAAGATTAAAAAACCACAACCATCTCACCACAGTGCTTAAACAAGTACCCCTCACTGTCTTTCAATTCATCAAAACCAGTTGCCACAACAAAGAGGCTGGAGAAAGCATTTATTCAACATAAACAATAACAATACAGTACAAACAGCACTTCTGGAAGGTGTAGCAAGCAGGCAGAGATAGAGCGTTGTGTCCAGGAAACCCAGGTGCTCATCTCGCTAGAAGGGGAAAGCCCCACCTTAGGCACTTCTCCGGGATGGTGATATCCTCACACCAAATCCTCTGGCTAGAGCCATGGTACACTCCATCCACAGATGACACCAGGTTGTTCTGGTCCCTCAGAGCCCTACAAGATGGTCAAGGCCATGTCCACAGTGCAGAGCATGTGAGTAGCACTTTTCTCTTTTAAGGGCTGTGCGCCATTGTGGTGCCTTCTCTTCACCTTTGTTCTGAAGGCTGCAGAAGCACAAAGGAGCTGCCCAGATCTCTGGCAAAATGTCTTTACACCTGAACATATCCATGCTTTGTCTTCTGCTTTTTCATCCTTACACTGATGGCCAGTAGCTCGCACAGGCTGTTGGGCTGCACTGGTACCACTGGGTCTGCAAAACAAAGAAACAGTGCATCATTTCCCCCAGCAAAAATGTGCCAATTGCACTGTCATGTTTTGCCTTTCATCAGTATAATCCGACTGCTCTTTCCTTCACAGCTGCGAGCTTTGGGATTGCTGACTCTGAACCTTACAAATTGTGTTTGTAAAGCAAAACTCCAAAACAATTGTGTTTGAGTGCTGCATGAGAAACGGGCCCGAAACACTACCAGCTGCAATTCAGTGCCACAGTAAGCAGAGATACCGGGTCCCCTGAGACTCAGCAGTAGCACCAGCATTATTATTTTAGGCCTCTGCAGGGAAAGTCACATTTTAAAATCCTGCATGTCTGTCAACATGTGACAGAGGTCAAATTACCCTGTACAATGGAGAGCTTGAGAAGACAGGGAAGTTTACTTGAGATGCTGAAGCACAGCAGACCTACTGCTATGCCAAGCCTCCTACCACCAGCACCACGTATTATCTGCAGATGCATTTCAGAAAGGTAGATGCCACAAGGCTGCCTTAAAGAGGGGAAGAGATACCAGAGGGGTTCATCATAGCCAGAGTGTAAGGTATAGGTGACTGTGAGACAAAGAATGGGCTGAAACCCTTGACTGGAGGTGCGAGCTCTGATTTTCAAGCTGCATTAGGCTGGGCTATTGCAGGACACAGAAGACAAATACAGATCAGGCCCACAAAGTCCACAATGGACCTCTTACCACACCAGAGCGGATACAACAGTTGTAACTGGAACACTTACCTGACAGGACAATTAACTGCTCCATCCTCCTTGTCCCAGAGGCATCGATCGATGGTGGAGCACTGATCCCACCCCTTGAGATGGGGCTCCGCTGCTTCACATTCTGCACACTGGCTGCTCACAGCCTTCTCCTCAAGATGTCAGCGCTCCTGAGCACATGCACCTGCTCAGTGCTGCGAGTGCCGGAGAGACTGCGGTTGCATTTCCTCAGTAAAACGAACCATGCTGGGATTTCATCAGAGCTGATCGGGACCTAGAATAAATGTCACAGGTGCAGAGAACCAAATGCAAGGCAAGGTGCTGAACGAAGTGAGGTATTTGTGCTGGATGGAGAGCACTGCCTACCTGCAGACTTAGGACAAATAACAAAGCCCTTGGACAAGAACTTGAAGCCACTTTGAGAATCCCAATGCCCAGTAGCTGAGTCTGCAGCAGGCAACTAACTTCTGCAGAACGGCTCTAGCCACACCTTCATCAGAAACTGGGCACCAAGAGTTCAAAATAAAATCTTTAATTAATTGGAGAAAAAAAGTATTTAGGGATAAGGGCAGGAGTCAAATGAGGACATGTGCTTATAACAGTACTGCAGTATAGGCGAGTCCAAAACCTGGAAAAGGTGAAGTTTACAGGATGTATCTTCTCAAGTGCTTATACACTTGTCTGAAGACAATTCCCCTAAGCCCGTTAACTGCAGACAAAAGTTTAACATCATCCTCAAGATATTCTATAAATTCATACTTTCTGTGGAGCTGTCCCTTGCTTGTTTGGGTACACGGTATTGAGGTCAGCCCAAATGTTTTCATTTATTACACTTAGGCCCTGCAAGTGAAGCTCTGTTCCTCTGCTCTGCCTACCCATTCCTTGCTGTGCCCACCCTTTATGGTTCGCTCAAGCAAGCGGGAAGCGTGTCTGCCAGGACTCAAGGCCACAATGCAAGCAAGATCTCTGGCATACATCCAGCCCATCGCACTATTAAAAAAAAATCCACACAGAATTTGGGCGTCCAGCCCAGATTCACAACACACACCCCCCCCAAACACATACGCTTCCCTATCCACTTTGGCTTTCATAATGGAGCAGATGATTTTACAGTCTTTGGATGTGCTGCTGATTCGATTTTTGGTCAGTACGAAGAGCCATTTGATTTACAAGCAAAACCGGACTTGAAAGCTGGTCTCAATTAGTGCACAGCACGGCGCTGCCCACCTGACACTCTATAATCACAGAGTGATTAGAGGCACAGGGTGTCTACCCCAGGATGCAGCAGGCAAAGCCATCCCCTAACCACGCTGGAGGATGCAGTGTTTAGACTCAGGAGGACATTGGACCAAAGGTCATCAGACCTGCTGTGCTGCTTCTAATGGTGTCCTATGATAGGGATGGACCGGATACCTGGTATTTCAGGCCACCTGCTCCACCAGAAGCCTGTTGGTTCTGCACCAACTTCTATTCAAACTAGCAATAAAATTAGGGAGTGACCAAAAGAAAGCACAACTCCTCAGCCTGAGCCTTCTCTAACTGGACAAGCTCAGCTGAAAATACTTCACAAAGTGTACAGCAAAGCTTCTCGGTCACCTTTGCTCAGCTGTCTATTCTCACGGGCAAAAGTAGGATCCTGTCAGATACTGCAAAAAACTATTACAAGTCAGCAAGTGCCAAGAGATCCCTCAATCTCAGCAGAGAAAGGCAGCAATCATTGTGGGCACTTTAAAGAAAAACAAACAAACAAACGAAACACTATTGAATAGATGAGCAGTCCTTGGGAAAGCAGCCATCAGGTCTGCAGAGTCTTTAACAGCCTGGCAGCCCTGCCCACAATCTACAGCTGATATAGAAGTCTTTGCTTCTGCTGCCCTGAGGACAGTTTCATTTACTTTCCTTTAAACCTGGGAAATAGGTTGCTTTTCTTCTCTTACCTCCATCAAACCTCAGTTAGCAGAGATGACATGAATGTACCTGTACTTGATACAAAAGCATGCAGGAAGTTTCACCTTTTGGCAAAGGACCGATATGACAGACCAGTTCTCCTCCACACAAGGCTTCATTCATTCCAGCAAGCAGCAGCATCGATCCAAACAGATAACATACCTACATACTCCAGGGCTCCATCCAGAGTCTGCACCTCCCTGCTGAAAGAGGCAGCTGCTCCAGCAGCTCTCCCCAGTTGCTGGGAGTAGCCCAGCAAAAAGCAGTCCACAGCTCCTACTGCCTCTGTGAGTGATGGAGGACCTCCCAGATCATCTCACCACAAGGACAACAGCCATCCCCACCCGATGGATGTAATTGGGATTTGGAGCAGGAATGGACTTGGGAAGGGAGGGGGGAGCTACAAACACTAGAATTCATTTTCCAACTGTTCCCGGGGAGACTTTGTAGGTTGAAGTATATTAATAACAATTTTTGGTCAGATTTCTCCTCAAGTGCTGTTGCCTTTTATCGACTTCTAGTAGGGACTCTGCAAATATTTTGTAAGAGTCTTTACATAAGAAAAGGACAAGAAAAAAACATACTCCCCTCCTGGGTTTAAGAGGTTTCTCTTTGCCAGAACCACGCTGGCACATTTGAATGCAAAGTTAAGCAAAATCTTAAAGATAGTGTCAAAATTAGATTGGGGAGAAAACCCCATTCTTCTCGGACCAAGTCTCCAATTTATCCAGTGATCCTCTAGTGAGAAACAGTACTAAAAACTAAGCATTGCTAAAATCTGTCTGTTTTGTTTGCAAGTTAAAATCCTATCAGTAGCACATGACTAAACATTAACATCTTGAATTGCAGTCATATCTAAAGATTTTAAAGACCCATAAAATCACAGACTTCAGTGGGATAAACTGGAAGATTGTCATGAACTGCCAGAATTCCAGAAATAGGTTTTTCTTCTTTCAATTTGACTCTCAAGCTGAACAAAGTCCACACTGCTTTACTTGAAGTTAATTTACACTCCATTCTGAATAGCACCTGCCCTTGGGTATGTTCCAGAAGAACATCTACCTTTCCACAAAGGGAGGCTAACACCCATTGTAAAACTTCCAGAGGCACATTAGATGCCTGTTCCCCCCCCAGCAATTTCACCCTTAGAAGTAGACGGAACGCTGCCAGTTACAGCCTGTGCTGAGGAAACATGAGTTATAATTTTACCCTGGGAAAATTGCTGAACTGGGAGCTTCTGGTGTGGCATAGGTCTTGCCTTCGCAATCCAATGGTTCTTTTGATTCAGAGAGGCTTTGAAAGGGTGGTGATGAAAAACATAGCCTCTCCCTTTGAATCAGCCAGCCGCCTGCTTTCCTTTGCACTTTTTAGATTTGGTTTATTAATTTGCCTAGGAGCAAAAAGAGATAATACTGCCCTATCTAGAGAGGATGTGTTTTGGGATGTATCAACAGAACATTAGCTACTTCGAATCGAACATGCAAACAACAACAAAAAATCCACCTTTGGACTATCTGAAGAATTTTATACACCTGGAATCACCCCACTAAGACTTAAAAAACAAGAAAGCCTCTATTAGCTCTTCCTGCCACTTAAGAAGGTAAAAGTAAAGGGAGAAATTATAAGGATCCAATAAATTCACGTCTTTGAAATGCTGTAAGCACTCTCCAGATGTTTCTTTCAGCAACCAATAATAAATATTGTCAGACTGAACTGTAATTTTTGAAGACACAGTGTCCACTTAGTAATTATGAGACTAAAAAATACAGATAACTTCATCTATAACCTAGCTGAAGAAAAAAAGGGCTTTCAAGCCACACATTCATAATTAACTAATTTACAATGAAGATGTAAACAGAGCTGCAATTTTGACAGTTACAGTTCATCTTGGTAGAGATTCAGAAGTATGATATGAAATTGTAATCTTAAATTATACATCACTCCCACCAACATCAATGCCAGACAAAGCTACAGGCAAACCCCCCCAACTTTTAGGAACCCTGTATCATCACTAAGTTTTTCTCCTTTCTCCCATCCACCTCCCCTTCCAGCAGGTCTCCAAAGCTGAACTTCGCAAAGCAACGACCCTATCTCTCTCAAAGAAAAGAAATCACCTACCAAAGCATCACCAGAGGGACAGGGTCTCCCCAAGAGGGAGGTCAGCACGAGGCAAGGGTAGAAGCTGAACTTACTGAAATGACAGGCTTTTTGGAAGTCCTTGTTAAGACAGACTGCAAGACGGAATGTCTTAACAGTAAACTGCTCGGCTCTACCGTGATCCCATGCATTTCCAGGGCCAGCTGGGACTTTTTCCTATCCTCTTGTAACTCCTGGTAAAATTATCAACCTACAGATTTCGTAACAAGCAGGAGAGAGAAAAAGTCCGAATGCTATCACGAGAGAGATCATATTATCGTTAGCTATTTCAAAATTCAATGTTACTTAACACCTTGTGACAGGCAGTATAACACCCCACAGATGCTCACGGTGCAGGGACAGGTAACAGCCTCCTACTAAAAACAACACATACAAGGCTGCACACAATGATGGAGACCTCCCAGAGCTCTGGAAATGGGCTGTCCACATGGCACACAGGGCCTAGACCAAAAACCATCAGTGGCCCAGATATTTCCCTACCCCTGCCCCATACTAAGAACTGTCCATCTTTGGAATTAAAAGTCCCTCAGAGTAGTAGGTATGGGGTTTTTTTGGCCGATGGAAGGGGGTGCAGTCCTAAATTAAGCCAAACGGTCACAATTAAATTCAAAAGGGCTCCTTCAATGCTTGAAGATCGTTAGCTTGTTTTACCTCTTCTCTGGATTTTGAAGTTTTCTTAGATGCTGAGAAAACATTTAGGGATAAAGGCAGAAAAGGAATAGTAGGCATATGACTATGGGGGTCAATCAGCAATATAATTTTGTTAAAGGACGGAATTTGAGGAAAGGAGAATAGAGGAGTCGGCTCTGGAAAGCAAGAAGAGTGCTTGGCAAGGCAACAACTGTATGGCACATGAACAAAGCATATTTTAGACTTGGTTCATTTGATTTCATTATGTGTAAAAGACACTTTAGGATCCAAGGCTAAGAAATACAATTTTGACTATTATTGGTTTCAGACCTGTAGGGATTTCTCCAAGTAGTCATTGTAGCCTGTATGATAAAAGCATCCATTTGGTAGCTAATTTTAGCCCACAAGGGTAGATTAACCTCAAATCTATATAACCACGTGCTATATGCTAACAGAAGCCATCACTGCCACCACCAACCTCATGAA
This sequence comes from Heliornis fulica, assembly GCA_013399135.1. Classification (NCBI taxonomy): domain Eukaryota; kingdom Metazoa; phylum Chordata; class Aves; order Gruiformes; family Heliornithidae; genus Heliornis; species Heliornis fulica. Next base: position 20,574 of record VXBZ01004162.1, on the reverse strand, counting down.
GCGGCAATCCACTACCTAGTCTTGGATAGAATGAGGTGTGCTACCTAGTCCAGCAAACCCTCAGTTCTATATTAAAAGGTTTTTACTTGATCCAGTGACACAACAGGCATAAGCTGAGAATAGTGGGTGAACCCGTACACGATACCCATTTCTTTGGATGGCACGGCCCATTTCTAAGTCCATGTTTGTGTTTCTCTGACCATGACTAATGTGCAAAGTGCCAGTTCTTGGACAAAAAAAAAAAAAGAATGTAAAAACGTTTGAAGAAGCAGAAAACACAATGCCTGTCAGTCAAGAAGCAATGCCTATCTCACTTCTCTAGCTACTGGCTTTTATTGTCACCAACATGCAACATATTTCAATAAAACTGAAAAGCAAGAAATAAAGACACATTAACATAAACTGATAGTACATATAGCTGTGTTATGACACACAAGCCAACACTAGAAAGGAAACACATCATTAGATGATTCTGAGGGGCAGCTCAAAATTAAAAAGGCAACTGGCAGCTTCACCAAGAAAATGACAGCTAAACAAAATATGCAGCTATTTTATTTTTAAAGCATATAGAAGTTAGAGTAAGACAACCCAGGACACATGCTGCCACTTGCCACAGGGGCCTTGGAGAAGCTGGACCCTACCAAGAGGCTCGGCTTAGCTGACTTAACCACTGACAAGACAGTAAGTTTTACAAGAAATCGTTCTCACTGAAAATAATACTCGAAGAAATCTTTTGTTCAGACAGGAGGGAAGACTTCATCTAACTAAAGCTAGAGAAAACAAACCCACTGAATATTGTGTGTCAAATAATTGGGAAGACCGTGGCAATAAGACATCCACTATAGGTCCAAACTGACAACTCTCTACTACACCTGGATTCTGCAATAGAGAAAACATGTTAAAGAATCAAGACTATAAGATCTGGAGGTATCAAAAAACCACAACCTTTAAAAGAGCAGCTTGACTATCAAAAGTAGGTGTCAGGTAGAGACAACCACCCACTATGATGAAATAGTTTTTAAAAGACACATGTAAGAACTCCACTACACTCCAATAGAGACCTGAAAAGTAGAAAAAAACGTCACAAGAGGAGGACTTGAGGGGTAAAGGAACAGATAAAGGGACAGCTGCACACAGCGACACATCCGAGTCTTTAAAAGACCAATTCCAGATAAAATCTGGGAGACAAAAATCCTTTGCAGACTTTATGTGGAACCAGGTATGTTTGAGGGAAACATCAGGAAAGCCTTACAGCTTCTGCCTTGATTAGTGCTTGTTTTCTGCCCAGAGGAGCTGTGCAGGAAACCACTGAGGAGCCATGCTGGAAACCATCAGCTCCCTCCCAGGTGTGGAAAGAGAAGAAAGCAGAGAGGGTGAAGAACCCATGTTCCTTCAAGGGGCAAGGAAAGGAGAGACACAAAGTGTGTCTAGGAAGTGGGAAACTGAAGCATCCTCCATTGGAACAACAAAGCTCTGCAAGAAAAGAAAAGGGCGGGCAGGGGAAGGAGGAGGAATTTAATTGGTAAGTGTGGAGAATGGCAGTGAAATAAAAAAAAAATAATAATAAAAAAAAAAAAACAGCATGTTTGACAGGCTTTAGTCTCCCCTCTGTAGCAAATACGTGAAAATCTTGCATTCAGGAACTGATGAATTGTAACATCAGAAATAAAAGAATGTTTGAAACAAACAGTAAATGTTTCAGGGGTCTTGTGCTGATCAGCTTGTAATGGGCAGCAGAAATGAGCTTCAGCATCAGTTCCTAAGTTACAGATTTGTCTCGTGGCAGCCATCTTCTATCCCATTATAGACATAATGGACTGAGCACTCTGTTTCTACAGAACACCATCCTGGAGTTGAAGAACTGGAGGGGGATTAGTTTGAGGAGAGGTTTTTCTGTGGGTAGAGGGGATAGAGTGGAAGAATATGAGACTAGATTGTTTTGGTTTTGAGCAGAAACATCTAACCTCATGATTTCCACCTGCACTTCCTTACACAGAAAACAGCGCTCCAACAGAACACAACAACAGATGAGGAGGGTATGCGTGTGCCTGGTTCCACATACTTGACAAGCAGTGTGGAATGAGGTGTGGCAAGTGGAATTTCTAACTCCAGCCCTGGCCAAGAATGGTGGCTGGATGCCAACCAAACCATAAAGGTCCCGTCATCTAAACTTCACGTAAGGTCCTGAGGATCCAAACATTTTCTCATATTCAGGTGTGCCACAGATAGAGCAAAAACCAATACAGCGAAAAACCTTATGTCTCAGTTGCGGGGTTTGGTAGCCACAGGAGCATTACCTGCCACATGCGTGCTTTAATAAAAGCTCTCAACCCATAGCACAGTGATGAGCATCATCAAGAGCTCAGCACCAAGCAGCTTCACTGAGAATAACACACTCCTGCCAACAGCAATTCCACTCGACCACAAGCAAGACTGGAAGTTTCTAGGAGGTTGGTGCTGTGGAAGGCATCTAGCAATAAGGATGGAGGTTCACCTGGCGGGGAGCACTATGAAGCAAAACCAGCAATTCATCCCTGGGACTAGGAAACCCAGAAGAAATCTGAACACCTGGCTGAGCTGATGCAGTAGCATTGACATTAAAAATGGTTTTACATGCAAAAAGGGGAACTGGAGACAACCAAGAAAACTCTAATAATCAAGTGCAAATTTGAATCAATGATGACAACTGAGTTTTATAAAGGTCTAATGATATAGTGGAAGCCAATCCTCTCCTCTGAAGCACCATTTGGTCTCTTGAATTCAGAAAAATCTCGAGTGCCATTTTCCTTCTCCTTATTCTGGCTCTTTTGCCATGCTGACGCTTGTTTGCATTATGTCTATTTTGAGCTAAATTAAATAGGAGAAGCAGAGTTTTGACTTAGTAGTAGCAATAAATGGGGTTAGCCTGGCATTGATCTGTGTAAAGGGGCCAAAGCTAGAACTGCCAGAAGCAAAACATGGTCAGTGAACTCTACAGCACCAAGAGTGACCCTGCAGCTGAATTCCTAGCCCTGATTACAACAGAAAGAGACTTGCTTTCCTGAACAAAGAGTATTTCAGGCAGCAGATTAGCAAGAGAAAGTGTACTTGCAACAGCAGACCAAAGAAATGGACCAAAAATAAGAACCACAGCACACCTCAGAGGATTTGAGAAAGCTTCTGAAAAGTACAGAACAAATTACTTTCTTGCTCTGTGTCTCCTGTAAGCCAATATTAGGTTCAAACACTGAAGAAACGGTATTTTTCTTTTGCCTATCAGCTAAATAGCTTCAGTAAACCAGCATGCAGAGGAAAGATGATCCAAAAACCATATAAAGGATAGCATGCTGGAAAAGTTACCTTGCGGACTAAGGACATTTGTCTTGCAGACACAGAAAGGGAAACCATGTTTATAATATAAAAAAGGCCACTTTTATAAACCAAGCTTTAAATTCAGCCAGCAAATTTATACAGAAGGGGAATTTCACAATCCTTAGGAAACATGGATCAAATTCGCTCACTCTCTGGGTGTTTGTGCTGTTGTGCAATGCAAAACAGCGAGAGCAGAGCAGTAAATCTAGCCTCATGACTATCGAGTTTAATCACGGCGTATCTGCGATGGAGAACAAAGTGCCTTTTATTCCCCCTGCATCATGATCCCACTGGATCACAAGCCAAGCAGGGTCAGTTCAGGCCAGCATTTGGACAGGGTCTGACAGGGAGCTGAAATTTGTCGCTCCAAGGCTGAAAGGAGCTAGCACCTCACTCCCAGCGAGGCTGCTTCATGCAGTAGAGCACACATCCCTATCAGCATCTTCAACCACTGCTCTCACCACTTTCGCAGGTCTGCTGGCTGTTCACAAGCCCTGTACACAAGAAGCTGTAGAGAAGTGCAGCCCTGCCAAGCGACTCAAGGCTGCCAAGTAGCAACATTTCCTTTTGTTTTTTGCTTTGTTTTTTTTTTTTTTAAACAAGAGAGGAAAAACCAGAGCACCACTCATCACCACCACTTTGTCTTCCAGCCTAAATCTCTACAATATTTTACAATAAATGCTCATTAACATGAGCATTTCCTTAAAAATCCTCATTAACATGAGCATTTCCTTAAAAACAAGGATCACAAACTACTGAGCCATGCAAATCTTCATGAATGGTCCATTAAAGGTCTTCAGCCCATTCTTCCCCCACAAAATCCTATATGGATTTTTGCTTGCTGCTGTACCAGGTAGCAGTAGGCAAGGTGAGGTCCCACAGAGACCATTTAGAGTCTGTTGGTGTAACGACAGCCTGCAAAAAATTAAGTCAGAAATCTGCAAGATTTCTAGAGTTCTTAATGCCACTCATTTGACTTGCCACTCCTTATTACAAGTTGATTGCACCCTTCACTTGATTTTGTGGTGACTGCAATGTCAGGGGCATGTGGTTGTCACAACTGGGAACTTCCTGACTGATTTATGGGAACTTACAAACCCACAAAACCAAAAGATATTTGTTATTCACTTACATTCTGAATGTTCCTTTCATCTCTTATTGAATAATTGTCAGGCAAGTGAAAGTTTATTTCTAGTTCATCATTTGGTTTCCCTTCCGTAGAAGTTTAATACACCTTCACTATGGAAATCACACCCCACACACCCCAACCCATCCCCTGCCCAAAGAGCTTGAGGTCAATAACAATGTTGGTAACAGCATCCTGAACTGAAGTTGTAATTTTAACTGTTTAGTGAGCATTGAGACATCTCAAATAGTTCATTAGTAAAAATGACACACTTCACAAGAAGAGCAGGCCTAAGCTCCAACTACATTGTGATACCTGCCTGACCAATCTTTTAAAATGGAGATGGCTGAGGGCTCCAACTCACCACCATGTGGCAAACAGCCATGCAATTTTGGACTACTCTTTTTTTAGCTACTCCTCTCCCCAAGGCTACCACCCCCATAACACGGCTGGCAAAACAGACCGTATGCCCAGACCTCTGTTCCAGTCAAAGACTAAACATGGCAACTCCGACTGCTGACGACAACGACAGCACCCCAAAACATAATAATCCCTTGACCGAGGTTTGCTGCTGGGTGCAGGCACATGGTACCTTCTGCTGACTTTGCAAGGGAGCAAAAACCTTCCACAAAAGAGGAGGGCAGCCAAAGGCAGTAACATCAAGTTGAGATTTGCCAGGGCACGTCTCTGAGATGGCAAAGTTTCGCATTTTAACCATTTTTGGCACATTGTACATTCGGTATTTTCAGGAACTTTCTAGGATGTTTATGAAGCAACTGTATAGTAAGCAAATAAACTGACAGCAGCACAAAGAACGCCTTCCCACATTCCTCTCCCATGCTCAACCATCAAAATAAATGAGGATGTAGTTTATGCTTCTGTAATTACAGTTTGTTAAAAGGAGAACAGGTTGTTATGGTAAGGAGTCTGTGAGCCTGTACCCTCCTCTGAATACCATAGCAACATAGATTTTACTGAGTATAAAGATCACTCAAAACATCGCCCAGAAGGAATCCGTGCTCTGATACCGTCCAGCATAATACGATCTATCTTTAAATGAGATACGTCAGTCCAACCAAGCAACTGAAAGTTGTTCTTGCATGAGCTATTTTAACACAGATGACATTCAAAGCACTGTAAAGGTTCAGTCATTTAATATTAAATACTGAAGGGGTAATATTATACACTCGGTTTATGACATTTTTGTACCACACATCATCCACCGTTTGCTTTTAATCCTGCTTTTCCCCCTTAAATACTTACAGTATTTATACAGCCTTGTAAAACTCCAGTACAAAAGAAAAAGCCACAAGAACTTTTCCCCATACATTACTTACCAACTTAATTATGTAATGTAAAGTGAAAGGTTTATGCACACCAGCTGGATCTCGTTACAGCTCAGTTTCTGTCTTTTTAAATCGTACTTTATCTGGGATATGAAAGTCACTATGAATTTTGCTTTAAAAATACGTCTCACTTGCATACGCACAAGTTGATGCCGCAGGATGCTAACTCATTAAATAGGTTCACAACAAGTCAATTTGCGGACATTTATTTCTGAAGTCTAAAAATGCATCAGCTAAATTTAAATATTTAAATATTTTAAGACAAGCATACATTATTAACTGATGACTCAGTCTGTTTTGGTCTTCCCCTCCTAAACATCACAGCAACCAGAGAGACACTACTCCCTGCACAATAAGAAAATTAGAGAAGCAAGAAAGGAAAAGTTTTCAGGAGATGACTGGCATTGCCTCCCTACTGCTCAGTGCTTAGATAGAGAGGTGCACCAGCTAGGTGCATCTAAAAAGTAGGAGTTTCAAAGCTGTGAAGAATTCCCTCATAAGACCTTGAGAGAGTCTACCAAATACCCAGCTGCATCAAAGCAAACTTGTTGCACGCTTTGGTATTGCAAACTGGAGAGATTCCTGTTCAATCGTGAGGCAAGAACTGTGGTTTAATAAATGCAGAGAACAAAACCAAGCATAGAAAAAAAAAAAAAAAAAGTCATGTGCAGTGATTTTATTTTTGTTGTATATTTGACTGTAATTACTGTCTTAAGTGCTTTAATTGCCTGGCATCTCCTCAAGTGCCTTGCCTGTGGGGAGGGGAGGCAGGGCAGTTTATAGTTTGTTATTAATGAATAAAGTACAAACAAGTTTACCTTGTCTGTAATCAACACTCTCATCCAAACAGTTTGAGAGGAAAATGAAGAGGGGTCTGTTCATCCCACAGACCCAATGCGATTGTCTTAATATCCACTTCTTGATGATGAATGTCCTTCTGCCACGTCATGCCTCAGAGTGGGACCTAGCAAACATGTTTATAAATCCTTCGTTGGAAGCATCACCTGCTCACCCATTCCTGTTCTGTTCTACAGACATTTCCTCTTGGATGCTGCTCTGGCAAGGGGGTATGGAGATTGGCACCCCTCAGGTCTGGCCCCGTGTGACCTTTCTTGCACATGTTCTAGTTGAGAAAAGGGGGTGTGTGCACAGAGGGGAAATATGTTCTGCTTTTTGCAAGCAAATCTGTAGGGTCATTTACAATTGCTCTGAAACGACATGCATCCAGCCCTTCTCAGCTGGAAATAATTTTTGCCTGGAGTGGAGGGAAACAAGAATGAGTGACAAAAAGAAGCTCATACAGGATAAAATAAAATATACTCATCTGCTTCATTAATGATTAGACACGAGAAGCCATCAGTAAAAGTCAGCACAGTTATATACGATAAGAATGCCAGGAGGATGGAGAAGCAAACTGCTATTTTTCGCAATTAGTGAAAAACATGGAGAGTATAAATTTAGCCATTAGTCTTGTTTTTCCACTTAAACTGTTACAGGAGCCTGCTACTTTTAGATAGCATTGCACTCTGAGTCCATCAGACCATCCACACAGCAAGTGGGACACCAGCAGCACAAGTTCCCACATGGCTGGCCAGTCAGGAGCTCACCTCTGAGGCCAAGGCAGCCCTGCCTACCACCACTCTGGCAGCAAACGAGAGTGAAAACCTGTGTCAGGTCTAGCAGCCTCCTCCACTGAGAGGATACTTGAGTATGATCCCACTGAGACCACTAGCTTGCCTTTAAGTCACAAAAAAACCCTTGCATTAAGAGCAGCTAATAACTTTCCATAACTACAGATGAGGACGCTCTTCTCCTAACCTCTTTTGGGCTAGACAGCTGGTACAACCAGACTAACATCTCTTACCAGCTTTCTCAGCAATGTAGCCTGTCTCCTTACAACCTTTAACCAGCTGGTACACCATCTCTAAAACTGCCATCTCCTATCACTTGAAGCACAAATTAATACTCTCACAAAATCATCCCACTGGCACACCGGCAGCTTGCTACTCACACTCCAGGTAGGACACTTCTACCACTTCTACACCTTCCACCCCCTCCCCCCAGGAAAACATAATGCTCAAATTTTCATGCCACAACAAAACCGGTATATTTGACAACATCTCCAAAACATAATAATAATACTGCTTTCCCAAGAGCGCTGAATGCATTCCCCTACCATCACCAACTGGCAGATATTGCTTCTCCTTGAATAGTTTCTTATAAAGCATATAATCATGTATATCTTGATATACAAAGTGTGGAAGCAGATGCAGTAAATACTGATCTGAGGTCTCCTACTCATTACGATGCACCGACAGCACCTTAAGAGAAGATAGATCTGAAAAGAGCCTGTATAGAAGTTTAAGCCATATTTATAGAAAAGCAGAGTACAGTATGATCGCAGCTTAACTCCTCCTCAAGAATGGGTTGCTGAAAGCTAGCATCCAGCCAACCTACTACCAGAACCAATGAGAAATTCCCAACTTTAGAGCTATGTTTGCTTCCTTGGGGGTAGAGGAAGTGGGGGGAATTGCTTTGATCAAAAACACCACTGTATTTAAGGTTGTCATAATTAACATGAACTCACGACACAACAAAAAAAAAACTCCAGCCCAATGTACATAATAGACTAGTATACACAAGTCATTTTGCATGCAGACAGCTACACATGCAAATAATTCAAGAATCCTAATATTCCACTAGGAAACTAAATGAGAGAAGTATGGGAAAAGCAAAACCATGCCAGTGTCTCCTCTAGGTCCCACAGACCTCCTGTGTGCCCTCCCATCATGCACTAGAACTGCTCTCTGTTTGGTATCCAGGTAGGATGAACTGTCTCTGAAAGCAGGAACCCAACAGGGCTCTTCTCAGGAATTTTATGAAGCAGCTTAAAAAATAATGGAGTAGATGACTAGCTCATACAGCAATTTGATCAGACACGTTTTCACAACCTTCTCACTGCGTTTTAATAAGATGTGAATGAGAAATTGACCTAGACATTTCAGTTTACAAGGAATATTTCAAGTAGCTTTAGGAAAGTATAATAAAAATATATAATATATATAATGTATAATATATAATATATAATAATATTTATAATAAAAACAAACACAATACTGTAGGCCATTTTACCAGAGTGCTGAAAGTGGACTTCTGGGATACATACCCAAGAACCAACACTTACCCTGAAACTAAACTCTGGAAACCACTGTTTTAAATTTCACATTTAAGGTTAAGGAAAACAGTCTTTAGATTTTAGTTTCCACAAAAGCAGTAAGGCAATGCACTTAAATCATGTCATACTCATTTTTCTACCTTTCAAGGTGATGAAAACCAAAACTTTCCCCCAGAAGAAGCACAGTGGCATACTAGATTTAATCTAGTTTCCAAATTGATGTGCTGTAACAAGATAGTTGGTAACGTTTTCTAACTCTGCTTTCCCACTTCTCCTTAAATTCCATTTAAATTTCTTTCCCGACAACTTACTTCTCATAAAATTCTAACTTTCTGCCTTCAAAATCCTGCTAGCACATGTCTAACTCCTGCCTTATGTCCTCCAGATAGGTTGGTAAACTCACCTCTGCATCCTCCTCCCCTGCCAAAAAGCTAGGCCCTTCAGATTAAGAAGATAACAGCTATTGCAGACCACTGCCTTTTGTGTTGAAGAGAATAAAAAGATTTCAGATCAGGGTGTTTGAGGTTCAATAAAAGTAAGTGTAGAGTCTTGTATCTGGTAAGGAA
>VXBZ01004160.1:12674-29255 GCA_013399135.1 Heliornis fulica | reverse complement strand
CAGCACTGGACACAGTACAGTTTACACAGGGGAGGTAAATTTGACTTGCAGCTGAGAGTGGGTCAAACCCACGTCACCCGTGGGATCTCGTGGGCGTCAGAAGTTCAAGCCCAGGCAGAGACGTGCCGCCCGGCGGGTGCACACGGAGCCTCCGAGCCAGCAGACATGGAACAGTGATTAACACACAGCTGAAATGCAGCTGGCCAACAGGATGGGTTTAAACATCCTCCATCAGGTAGGTAAATCCTTCCTCCTCTCCCTCCAGGGATGACAACACTGCTCAGAGATGGGGATTTTCAGACGTGGTGTTCTGACTGTTAGGACATGGTGAAAGCCCACCAGAGGCAGTGGGGAGGAAGGTCACCCGGTTACCATCCACTTGAGAAGTACAGGAGTGGTTTTCAGTCATGACAAAGGTGGTTTAGCTCACACCATGCTTCAACTCCACTTCAACTGGCACTTAAACACGGTTTTGGGGTTCTCTGGGTTCTTTTACTACCTTTGTTACAGAACTTAGGGAAGAACACTGGCAACTTCAGCGAGACTTTAAGCACATCCACATCTTTCCTCCAGTAACTACATGTTTTTTCCCAAAGCAATGCTAAACTGAAGCTTGGGAAACAACTTGGAATACTTTCAACAGTAGAAATAGGTAAAAAAAACCCAAGAAACAGTCTTTTAGCATAAAAAGAGGCAAAAGCTGCTGCAACACTTAAGAGACTTTTAACAGAAGTGAGATTATGCTGGAGAAAACAACAGTATTAGGTGCTCTTTAATGTGGGGAGCAAATGTCTGAGTGTTGGTGTAAAACAACTTGTAGCTGGTAAATCCAGCACGATGCTCTGCAGACATAATGTGGTCCAAGCTGCAACAGGCAGAGATGAAAGGATTTCAGGAAGTTGACTGTTAACAGATAAATGAAGTTATGGATATGCTCAGCATAAATTAGCTGTCATTGATCGTGTCTAAACTTATCCTGTGTTGCTGCAATTCAGCTCTCAAATGTTTCAAATTACTTGCTCTAAGGGGAGGGAGTGACACATCTGCCAGTTAAAACATCTTCATGCCAAACTCCACATCTGAGACCAGATTATAGAAAAAAATGGTGAAACAACTGCCTGTAAAAATCTTTTTTTTTTTTTGGAAGAGGGGGGTGATCACTAAAGAAATCATTCTGAAACACAGAAAAAGGACAAAACTGAGGCAATCCCAAGGCAGTCCCTTGGTCAAGGAACAACTGAGCAGCTCAGCCTTTCAGCTTTGGAGTTTCTTTTGTTCATCATTTAGGTTAAAGCAGATGGAGAAAACTTAAAAGCTCTCAAAGCAAGAGGCCGAGTCGAGCAGACACTGTGACAGACACTATGAGTGTTGACTTTCCCAGGTCAGGGCTTGAAATATGCCAAAATTACCTCCTAGCAAGACAGAACAATACCAGAACTGAAGGGAGGGTTGAAACAAACAGTGTGTACAGAGAAATTGCCAAGCTTGGTGTGCACAAGCTACTCTGAGGGCTGCAACCCTATCCAGGAGGAGGATGCTCTCCCCATCCTCAGCCTGTGACCTGCTGCACAGCTGCTGTCTGGCACAGTGCCAAGGAATGGTGTCACCCGGGGCCAACACAAAAGGAAGGAAGTCACCCAGTAGGTGACTGGATCTGCCCAAACCAGTTCTGGAGAGATCCATGTCCCTATGGCCACATCACCACTGTGAGAGGGAAAATATAAAGTGGGTGCCAAGTTTTAAGCAGACATTTACTCCTTAATACCTCTCTTCATCTTGAAACATGTGTGTTAAGTGTCAATGAGCCGACACCATCTCTGTCCCGAGGAGCAATGTGCAAAGGAAGTGGGGCTGGTGACCCCTTTTGCTTCTTTGTACATGTAACTGCAGCTTAAATCAAGTTTCAGTACAAAAACTGATTTAGCTGAGTGCAGGTTTTTAATCCCTGGAGAATCACCAGAGTATGAAGTCAAAGACAACAGGCAATGAGAAGAAAAACAAAACAAAAAAATCTTTAGTCAACACTGTTAAACGATGGAGACATCTTTGTAGATGAAAATCTTAATGTCAGCCTGAAAAATGCTTTGAGACACAGCCTAAACACCACCAACCCTTCAGCTCAAAGAGCAGTTTGAGAGGTTTTTTCTGTGAGGTGGCTCTGTCTGAACAGCATCAGCAAGACATCACCAAGACCACCACTGGATTACAGGCAGCAGCAAATAGGACGATGGCAAGAAATATCCTCATTTCTCTGGAAGCATACGATAATTAACACCAATTATTCACAGCTCCATTAGGTCTGTGGAGTGTGAACACCTGGAATGGTTAGAAAGGAAAGTATGTGAACCCTTGTTTGGATCTTTGCTCTCAGCTGAATGGAAGTAACCACCTACATGTACTATGAGCACGAACGGTCAGCTGTGAGTCCTACATGACTGAGCTCTGTCGTCCTCAGAACACTGTGAATGATCATAGAATCACAGAATGATTAGAGTGGAAGGGACTCCCAGAGGTCATCTAGTCCAACCCCTTGCAAGAAGCAGGGACACCCCCAACTAGATCGGGTTGCTCAGGGCCTCATCCAACCTGGCCTTGAACGTCTCCAGGGATGGGGCATCCACCACCTCCCTGGACAACCTGTTCCAGTGCTCCACCACTCTCACAGCAAAGAACTTTTTTCTAATATCCATGAATGATGAATGGCAACAGCATCTGCACAGTAAATTCTGCAGATCAGTGGCAATGGGGACAATTTCAAATTTAAATTACTACATGTTACACAGAGAAAATCCATTTTCATGTAGCTGATTCTCTGTAGTTCAGAGAAAGCAAAGACCAGGGTTGCCACAAACACCTCTGTTGAGTTACCTGCTGCAAACTCCTCAATAGTCATCAATGGGAAGCGGATAAGGGACAGTGCTTTGCCCAGCACCTTCCGCTTGTTCTCTGGAATCACCTGAAGCTGCTGCCGCTGACACTCGGCCTCCGACCAGCGAACCACCGCGTTAAACAAACGCACCTCCCGGATCCCCAGGGTGTCCCTCTCCAGCACTGCAACCAGCGTGTCTGCAAGGCAGGACAGACAGGGACAACTTTAGGCACTGACCCAAATCACCCCACTTCACCTGGCCAGAAGTACCCTGGGTACAGCCAAGGGAAGTAAAAGAGAAGCAATTCAGAAAACCAGCATCACCCAGAAGTGCTGCCAGCAGCCTCTGGGGACGATAAATCTGCATATTCCATAAGTGAGTAACTCACTGCAGCAGCAAACAGTGTCCAGTTAATTGGCATGTTAATACAGTAAAATTAATTGCAACTCACTTGATGTCAAATTTGGAAGAAGCAAGCAGCATGAGAGCCAAGAGGTTACCTGCACCCTACCTCCACAGTCCATCTCATTAGGAGAAGGTTAAAATCTGAATTTTAATGTTAATTAACCGTGCCCAGCAAGTTTGCAAACTGCATACAGTAATTAAAATAGCTGGTTCTTGCTTGCAAAAACCCACACCACCTTTTTAACTCCACAACCTGACAAAGACTCAGGGAACAATGCCAGTTCCAGAAAAGAAGGCAAGTGACACCCACCCAAAACCTGCCAACACCAACAGAGGAAAGAAGCTTTGCATCATGCCCAGAAAACTCAAGCTGCACCAAAGTAAGCAGGTTCCAGGATATTTCTGGAAGGAGCCACGCTCTTTGGCACATGCAGTGTCTCTAGGCACTTAGTGCTGGAGACTGTTCCAGAAGAGTGACGCCACACGAGGGCCAAGTATTGACCTGCAATCCAGGGAGCAAAGCTTACCCAGATCAATGTCTGTAAACCCCTCTGCAGTGATGGCATCTGATGTGTTCTTGTCTATGTTCTCCAGGCAAAGGCTGGCGAGCTGAGGCTCATCGAAGAGTCTTGCCTAGGAGCAAGGGAAGTTGTTAACACAAAAAGGGTTTTAAAGTCTACATCAAGGACCCCCCTCCTCCCACAGAGCCCGTCTCGCTTAGCAGCACTACGCCCGACTACCACAGCGTTCAGGGCTGTGGCAATCTTTCACAAGCAGTTGAGCATGACAAGGCAAATGCTAGAAAAATCTGTGTTTGGCATCAGTTCTGGTTCAGCTGTGCATGTCCTCAGGCACGTCTGTGGTTCCCATCACTTCGGTGAGCGTGGCTCCAGCGCGTTCCAGCGCCGTACTGACCGTGGCAGCTGAGCACGGGTCATTTTTTGCTACATATTTTTGATGTTTAGATAAAAGCTTTGCCCAGTGGCTCCAGGGATATGCAGAGACAGCTTATTCTGTAAGAACACAGTCACTCTGATCCCAGGTATTAGCAAAAATGCCTCAGCAGGCACACTGCTTGTGTCCCACAGAGACTGCAGACCTCGCTGGTACACACCCTGCTGAGTGCAGTTACGTGTTCTGCCCAGAAACAGCTGCTTGAAGCTCAGGACCTTGAAGAATTCCCCCAAAACAGGTTACTACTCCAAGCAAAGCCTGCACACAGCTTGGAGAGGTGCTCAGTATCTCCCTGCCCAATGCAAGCAGAGTCTTGTAACAATCCCACCAGCACTTCAGATGCTCCCAGACCACCAAGACATGGATTTATAAAGTCACAGAACCACTTGGGTTGGAAAGGACCTTTAAAATCATCAAGTCCCACCATCTCTGTACTGAATACAAGCAGGGGTGAGGTGGGAACACACAAGCACCGCTGTGACAGCCTCTTGTTTCCCAGTTTGGTTTTGCTATTTACAAGGAACTGTTTAACATCACACCAAACACAAGCACAGGAGTTTGCTGGGACCTGAACTCACCACCACCAGTGAGGTTTGAAGCTTGGGTTGGAATTCAGTCACTCACTGTGGGGCAGCTTCTGCTTCATCCTTGCTCGCAGGCTGCAGAGCCCAGCAAGACCCACCCTCGACACCGAGACCTCCACGCCGAGAGCTGAAACAACTGGTTTCCTCAGGGACCAGAGAAGCTTCAGCAGTGGTCACCTGCTCCTGGAGCTGGAGGCCTGCCAGTGCCCTGCTCTCCTGGATGCCAAGAGACTGGCTCCAACAGTGCTACTGTAGTGGCTCTCTTGACACGTGAGGACTTAGCATCACATGCCTTCTCCCCACGGTGGCTTTGGGCAAGCTAGTACTTCCCTGGTGATCAAAGTGATGTTTGCATGTTCATCTGGCATGAAAAGGGATCATGGTTCACTATGAGGCACACTCAATTTGGAGAGCTATTTCTGCCAGAGATTTGCAGTTGCTTGAGATGCTGTCCATGACTCAGCTGCTGGACCAGGAGGATTCAGTGATCACACAAAGGTTTGGGGGTCTGCAATGTAAGGTCCATAGTCTGAAGCCTATTGGGAAATGTTTTGTACAAGATTCAGCTCAGGTCTGTAACCAACTGCACAAACCTGTCAATGTACTGCAGTAAAAGCAGAAAACAGAGGCTGATTTTCATGCTGAAGGACCAGACTAAGAACATCTGGAGACCATTAAGTGAGGTGCCTTGTGCAGGCAGTCACTTAGATACAGAAATGTTTCATAAGGACCACTGGCCTCACACACTTTGGAGACTTGATATACTGCAATAGTGAACACAAACTAGATACATATCACTGCTGATAATTAACCATAACAGGTAAGTCACAAACAAAAGGAACAGGAAAGCCTGTTTCCACCTGGCATTTCAGCTGCCCCAGCACAGCTGACAGACTGCCTGGCAACATCTTGATTTTTCAGATATCTGAACAACTAGGATACCTACACCTTCCTCTTTCACCAAAGAAAGACCTTTGTGACTTCTAAGGCGGCACCATGAACCTAAACATGACCTCACCAAAGCTGCAGAGACAGGACACAGAGTTAGCATCCACAAAAATCCCTGCATAAAGAATACCACCAAAAAGCTGGCACCTCTAATCCTCACAAGGTGATGGCTAGTGTAAGATGCCTCTGCAAAACTGCAGCCTGTGGGGAAGATCTCAACTCTTGGGTAACAGTCCTGATCTTTCAGGCTGGGGAACCCAAAGAACAGGAGAGCAGCAGCCAAAGAGCTGTAATTGTCCTACCATCAGATAGGGGCACAGATTTGGTTGCCATCACCCAAGTAAGAACCTTTAAGTCCTGGATGTCCCCCAGAGAAGAGCAGTGTGCTTCCCCCCACGTCTGAGGCTGCCTCGTCCGGTTACGGCAGGTGGAAAAGGGCCGAGTGACAAACAGGATGGGTGAAGAGGCCACAGTGTTTTACAGCAATGGCCAGGTCCCTGCAGTGAAGGGTGTCTACAACAGCCATGTAACATGAACTACATCCAGACATGACCCAAATACTCAAGTTCAAATAAAATCCCAGCAAAATCCCGGCAAACAAGCAAAGAGTTCAGCAGCAACTGCTTCAGGCTGACACTGCATCAACCTCTGTGAACACCACTGGTGCAGACACTGCCACCGATGAGGTACATACAGCCAGAGCCTGAAAGATGTTTGCAGTCCTGAGGGGAGGAAAAAAGCCAGCAGACAGATATGCTGGGCAAGACAGGACACATCTCAGAGCCAGGCCACCTCAGTGCACCAGTTCCCAACTTGGCAGCTGTGACAACTCCTCTGCAGGGTTTGTTTAGTATCAGAAATCACAGCAGCTTAATATCAGAAATCACAGCAGCTTAATATCAGAAATCACAGCAGCTTTCCCAGAGTTAGCTGACCAGAAATACTCCTCCAGAGTTAGTTACAGGCAAGCCCATTCCCTAAAGGAAAGAAACTGTTTGTTTTCTTTCTTGTTGCCTGTTTGTTTCTTATTCCACAGTGTCCCTGGCAATGCTACAGACACTGCAACACACAGGTGACATCACTGTGTCACTGGTATGTCATCAGCTGTCAGCAAAGAGGGTGGCAGGGACCAGAAAGAAAAGCTGGGAATAGGACATGGGGAGGGTAACAGCCCTCATCTGATCAACCTGCGTGCGAAGTCCGATCTCCTCCAAAGCAAGCAGAAGCTGTAAACACTGGTTTGCTGCGTGGAAGACTCAGATGGAAGACGGAGGAGTCCAACCCTCACAGATCAGAGGGGCACAAGGATGTGCAACCAGCCTCAAAGAGCTGAGAAACAGCTCCATAGAAATTCCAGGTGTGTGTGCCCTCAGTATAGCAGGAGGGTGAGCTAGAACAGACCGAGAAGAGGTTGCTCTGTTCCTCCCCTAGGAAAATAAACCCAAGTGCTCACAAAAAAGTTGCATTTTCTGTCTTCCACACCCATTTCAGGGAAGCTCTTGCAAGAAAAGTCCTCTGGGAAGGTCTGACCAGCAAGATGCAGCAAGCTTTGTGTACAGAAAGCTTTTTACATCAGTCCTGAATCCGAACAACTGAGTATCCTCTCATTTCCCTTTTCTTCTTGGCAGATGAAGTTTTTCCACCCTGTTATTTCTTCCCCAGCTCACACTCTGGAAGGAATCACCTGCCACACCAAAACACAAAAGACAACAAATGGCAACAACCTTGCTGTATCTTATTCTTCTTTGTACAAACCTGCTCATCAGCATTAGACCCCTGTAAGGAAGAACTCAAAACAACACCCAACTGCTCTGTCTGGGATTATCAACTCTGCAACACGTGGAAAACTTCCTTTTTCCTCTGCCAGTGGACCCTGCTCAAGGGACTTCACCCACTCACCTGTGTTAACAGCATGAATGCGTTGTCTGCTCGCAGGTTTTTCTTCAGGAACTCCACACAATGAGCCTCCAGGGCTGGCACTGCGTATTTTTTAGCTGTGTAAAGTGTTGTCATAACAGTCTCTGGTCCAATCTGCACTTCGTCTGAATAAAGAAACCTGAAACACACAAACCCACAGTGCTCTGATGAAGCCAGTAAGGTAACAGGGTAAAACACCTCACAACTCCTGCCCATCAGCCCAGCCCCATTCCCTACACCTGAGGGATGGAAGGGGGTGGCACATCCACTGACTCTAGTTTAACAAGAAGCTTTTTTTTGTTTTTTTAATTTCTCCCTCTCCTAAAAGACAAGCTTTACAGTATGACTTCTGCTGAATGAAATAGCTGGGAAATGTGCCGAAGCAGCTCCAGGAGCCCAGCACCTCACAAACAGTGAGCTGTTTAGCCTGCCACTTACACTTGGCTACAACAATCTCTGCCGTTAAAATTAACATCTTAAGAGTAAACAAGGCCAAAAAAATCAATTTGGCCTGCTTCCTTCAGAAGAGAAGCTCCATTTCACATGCCAACTCCAAGTACCCAAACACATACACCCACTGCAGCCATTTTACCTCCACCTGACCTCCTCTACCCCATCTCTTCGGTTTACACACCGATGTGTTTCGCTTCATTTTATGAATCTTTAAAGTGCAGGACACACCAGAACTGCAGCATAAAGCAACAGTTAATTGCAATGAAAAGCAAGGACTGGCACGCTGCTAGCAGAGCACCAGCCCTCACTGTCAGGCCAAGACAAGGCAGTATATTCATTCCTCGTGGAAAAACAAAGGTCTTCATAGGAAGCCTGGCCGAGCCTCCTCATACCCAGCATGCTGATGAGAGACAACAGGAACTGACAGGCTGAGTTCAGTAAAACCAGTTACACACTTGATTTTAGTCCTAATCTCATGCAGAGTTTTTGTTCACTGTTTTTCCTTGAAGCAGTCGAGCATTTGCCAGTCAGGATCTGAACAGAGGTATAATGTTAAAGCATGTTAACTGTGCCTGGCATTCCTATTCCACAGGATGTTTGGGAAACTCCAGTAATTTCTTCTCCTGTGTCTCTCCAAAGCAACACAACATGTGGGTGCTATTCCCAGAGGCTCCACACTCTTCTCAGGACATGCCAGGCAGCGTTCCCGTGCAGGTCCCAGTCCTCTGGCTGGAGAGGGCCAGGCCATGGTTCAGGGAATAATGAACACAGGGATTCAGAGGCAGGGAAGGGCTCTCCTTGCTGCTGAGAACAGGCTTTTGTGCTGCTCTAGGAGCATCTGCTAATAGCAGCATCAGGCCACAGGCTCATAAATGCATTCTGCACACATCCCTTCAGCAGCCCTATTTTCACTTTTTTATTACAAGCTTAAAAGAACATAGTTGCTCTAAAAACAACTAGTTCTACTTACTGCAATGACTGTATCAGTTTGGGTTTTTACATGACAGTCCAAAGAGTATAGCTAAGAGGGATAACAAAAGCAGCTCAAACTCAGAAAGCATCCTATCAATTTGAAAGGAGGTTTGCATTATAACTGCAGGTAAGCATGTTCTTTGGGTTACCATGAAAATAGGAATAAATAATAAGAAAAAAGGACCACTCACACAATTACAACAGACCTATTAATGGCCACTACTCCACAAACACAGTCACAGTCTAGTGTCCAGAAGGGACCTTCTGCTGAACATTCAGGGTGGGCACTCTGTCCCTTGATAAGCTCCTGATCCTGCATGGCCATGGCTTGGACTGAGCCCAGAGATACACGTTAAGGATCAGCTGCCATTTGAGATCAGTGTTTGGAGGGACTGGTTTCACACTGGGAAGGTTCACACCACATACTTGGGAAGCTTCCCATTGGAACAGAGTACCCAAACTTCCTCTGGCACATTCAAGCTCTGAGCAATTTAAAAGTGACAGTTTGATTCTAGATTTAGGTATCTAAGATATCACCCGACCACGTGTGCAGCTACTGGAGTCTAACCACAAGCTGGGGAGGCCCTGAGATAATCCACACACAATTCCTCCTAAACAAAATATCAAGATTTCCATTGAAATGCACATGATGCTTCTCTTCCAAGATCAGATTGTTTATACAAATGCTGAAATCCCAGCACTGGCAGGGAAATGATGGCTTTGCCTCTAATTCAGTATTTCAGCCTAGGTTTTAAAGCTAGATACTAGTTCTGCACTCCAGAGATCTACCAGGCTGAGAGAATCATAGCCCAATTAGAGGGATTTCCCATGTGCTAGTTTAAAAGGAGCCAAAGGGGAGGGGGCAAGGGGCTCCCTATTATTTCTGGCCTTTCATCTGAACAAAGATCAATTTTCAGATCTTCTAACACAGCGCAGTCATGACCAAAGCAGTTTTGGAAGGTAAAGGAAAAAGTGTGCCAAAGCTATATATAGTCATTGTTCCCAGTTGGAAGCAAGCAGGGAACATGTCAAGAGCAGGGGACTGGAAACCCCTGGAAGTAGGTTACAGAAATCCTATAGAAGTGGGACAATGACTTTTCAGCATACATTCAGGGTGACTGCTGGATGTTACACAGCACCAGCCGAGCTTAAAGAAATCAGTGAATAGGATGTCACAGCCCCTTCCTCCTCCTCACAGCATGCTGCAGCTGCAGATTCCAACCCAGCTCTCCAAAAGAGGAATAAAGCAAAGCACGTACAGGGGGAGGTATCGCACAGAACGGCGGCCGCCGCTTTCACACCCTCGTCTACCTGTCGTGACTCGCTCGTCTGACCGCAGCCTGAACGAGCTCTGAGGTTTGTGGACTGCAGAGCTTTTACAAGGATGACTGTTCTCCACTCCTCTCAAGTAACATTTTGGATCAAATCAAACCAATTTATCAATGAGAATTTGAGAGACAACAGCCAAACAGGTGAGTATCAAGTTATCTGCAAGGACCAGCACGTGTGTGTAGTCAACTGCTGCCCAACACACCTCCCTGCTGCTGCATCTGTGCAGTGTAACTATATATAATGACACACTTAGAGAGGTATAAATTATGCAGTCTAGTTTTGCCCATGCTGCAGCTCAGCAGCAGGAGGGGATATTAATTTAACTATTGCAAAACCAAAACACAGGGTGAATCAGATATTCCTGGGCAGTAGCTACACCAGGCTTGTACCCACGAAACGAGGGATTTAATAGCAGCATTTAAATGCTGATCGAAGAGGCATTTTATTTAGAAACTTAATCATCTCCACTCTACAAAACAGCTCACTGCTTTCTCTGAAAATACCCTTTGCTCCCATAAATCCATCCACTCCAGTTGTATGTGCAGCAGAAGGGGCTTACTTCAGCAGAGCTAGGAAGGCAGCAGGCTCCACGTCCGGCAGCTCGATCTCTGTGGAGGTTGTGGCCATTCCACCATTAAACATCGCATCGAAGACCGCACTGCCCACCGCCAGCACAAACCTAACATTGAGAGAAACAAACAAACAAAAACAACCAAAAACCCTTATGTTAAACCACATTCACTTTATAATAATCCCAGGCTAGCTGCTAGTCCCCAAGGCCATCCCCAGGGGAAGCAAATTGTTCCTAGTGTTACAGCGAGAATGTTTTGCAACAGAAGGGAGTGTCGGGCTTTCTGTGTCACCAGAGTCACCAGTAACTTCACTCTGTCCCAGTACACAGCACAGAAAGGGTTTCCCAAAACCAGTGCATCACAGAAAGGTGTATTGTGCTGTTGCAAAGTCCTTGTAGGAGCTTACAGACCACTCACCAGCTTGAGAAGTCGAAAAACAACCAAGTTAAGGAATTCAAGTTCTTAGCAAACAGAGCCCAAGATTTGGTGCAATTCCCCACAGTCACATACTGAAAATACTCTGTGAAGACTGGTCTCTGTACAATACCCATCCTCCTCCCTTCTCCCCAGACACCAGGAAGCCATCCTTGGTGACAGCACAGCAAGCTCTCAAAACAAACAAGCTGCACCAGCAGCATCGCTGGGAGCTGTGGACACCAGCACGTCCCACAGCACCCGTCCCAGAAACTGCCCTTTCAGGGCACGCTGCCATCCTCTTCCCTGCAAAACCCGCTCCAGGCTCGGCCTCGGAGGCAGAGAAAGCCTCACTTGAAGCAAACCTGCACTGTTAGGTGCCCACAAACCCTTCTTGCACTGCTGTGAGTTTATATGGTGATAACATAAGAAGCAAGAATTCCCACAGAGCAGGTGTGAGATCGAAAACGAGTATTTCAGCGGGGTCACGTTAACAAGATGATTTCCCTCACGGATAAACACCAACTCCTGTTGTAGGAGGAGGCACAGACCTGGCCTGCTCAGAGGCCTGTGTCTATTTAAGCTGCTGCTCCCACCTTATGCCACAGAAAAGCCATTTGGAGAACTTTCATTGTTTGAAAATGCAGAGATGAGGTTTCCCTCCCCACACACACACGCTCAGCAGTCTCATTCCTGGTGTCTGCTATCAAGCAGATCCCTCAAGTTAAATACAGCACAGGCCACAAAGGTCAGGGCTCAGCAGCATGGGGAAGCAGAGACCAGGCTGCAGGAGCAATTACTGCAACCCCCTCTCCAACCAACTCTAAGATGGAAGAAGATGGAAAATTCAGGTGCTCTCCCTGCAGCAGAGGTAAACACACACTCAGAAACTGCAAGAACTGCAGCCAGAAAACTGGACAGGGCAGAAGGCACGAGCCAGAAACCTCCAGTGCCTGGACCCCAAGGAAAGCCCAGCACTAAAGGCCAATTTCAGTTAGATTTCACTGCAGCAGGGAGTGACACAGAAGCTTTTTTTTTTTTTGTTCTTCTTTTAAAGATTTTTTTTCATTTTCTCACTTTTCACTTCCAGAGGAGGCCATCCATGGACACAATAGAGACAAGTGCCGCGGACGTGCCAGGCTTGCTTGCTGTCACAGAGAGTTGGCTGACAAGCTGGGCTGTATTGTTTCTGATCAGTTAAGAGAGCTGGGGATAAACCACACTGGTTAAAAGGAAAAAAAAATACCCTACACATGTGCATATTTTTGTCAAAGAATTCTGCAGAAAAATGTCAAGAACAAATAAAAAACCTTGTTCCCAATGCTAGAGCTGCCAGATGAAACAAAAATCCTTGTTCCTACAAAAGCAGCAATAGTGACAAGATGAGCACAGGCATTATTTTCTGCTAAAAATTAACATAAATTAATTGCATTCTAAAATTTACATTCTCACAGCCAGCACAGTATATACCCTCGATGAACAGCCACCCTTCAGAAGCTACTTGAAAAAGGCATCAATTAAAACAAAATCCACCACACTCCAAATTTTGCTTCCACTTCACTCAGGGAAAAGCCAGCCCCATTTTTTTTAAACTGCTGAGCCCTAATGGGATCCCAGTAGGTGCCAGAGATATGCACTGGACCAGTTTTAAGTTCCCATAAAACACTAAGGGAACACAATTAACCTAAGAAAATCCCACTCCCTTCATGAGGTCTTCTTACTCTTGCTAGAAGAGCACTTCAAGCCAGGAAAAAAGAGACATGCACCGGTTCTCCTACACAGTTCAACAGCTTTCCCCAACCACTCAGGTCTGCAAAAGGAAGAGCTGGGAAGAGTTTCAGATGGGAGAAACACAACTGTGAACCAAAGCTGGCAGAGTAACAGAGCTGTCTTGTTCTTGACTTTTATTTTCCAGCGGGCTGTAGCAACCAGTGCACAGCAAATCCCTCCTAACCCCATGGAGCACTGCCCTGCAAACCTGCAGCTCTGAGAAGGGACATGCAGGTACTCTAAGCTCAGCAGAGCAACCCACCTTTGTAAGAGGAAGAATTCATGCAGAAGGTTATTTTTAAACAACGATACAGTGGCCAAAATAAAGCAGGCTACTGAAAGGCTGCAGAGAAATAAGCAGAAGCAGAGCACAAGCACTTGGAAAGCCACACTTTGGTTTCTCATCATCCCCTCTGCATGTGCAAGAATCAAACTGAAGTGACTTTCAGCAATAAGTCACAGGAACTTCCATGAGGTTAATCATTGGATTTGTCTTTGTGAGGATGCAAAGTCGACTCTGAAGGACTGCAAGAAAATGTCTCTGATCACGCTACTTGTAGCTTCTGACCTCCTTGTTCACACTGGTGTCTCCACCTGTTACCTAATTTCATTTCTATATCCAACAGTCCTGCTCCCTTTCAGGCACTATGGTAATGCCAATTAAAAAACCACTCAAGAACCACGACTGTTCTACCACCACATACCATCTCCCTCCTCCCTCCGCTCCACTGCGGAGAAATCTTAAAATATCTATTCCAGAAGAGCTGGCACAGGAGCAGGGCAACACGTGACACACTGGAGCTCGGTGAACCAGCAGTGAAAAGAAGTTAATGAACAATGATCATTTACTTGCTGCATCCTTCCAGTACAAGGGCTCAAGACACCTGGTGAAGGAAGCAGGAGGTGGGTTCAAACTCCTCCAAGAGAAGCTCTTCACACACAACCCCAGGAGTCAAGCTCTGGGACACCTCTGCACACAACACTGCAGGTACAAGTTCATACACATCCAAGACAAGACAGGATGAGCTCAGAAGAGAGATGCTTGGAAACAGCAGCCAAAAAACCACTCAGGCTGTGCCCAAGCTGTGGATCTCCCAGGATGGAGTACACACAGGGGTGCATCGCCACGTGCTTGCCCTTCTCCTTTTTGGGCCATGTTTTCTGGCCAATTAACAACCCCAGTTATCACACCCATGCAGCTCATGGCTGATGAGGTTTAGATGTTTCTAATCTCACCAATGTTGTGCTCGATGAAGCAGATCTGGAAAAAGACAAAAAGAATCCCAACCTTCCCTTTCACTCTGGGCCTAATCAACATGTTGACCTTGGCCACAGTAGTACCATGGAGCGTTGAGACAGCCTACTTGGTCCAGCATTTGTTAGCCTTGACAACAGTAAAAAATTAAAAAACTAAGGCCATTCTGTCCTCTTCATGGCTGATTCAGCAGTAAGCAGGAAAGAGCTCACGACACGGAGATCAAGCTTGCTCCAGGGTAGGCAGGCAATTTCTGCAGGGTCTGGAGCCTCCTGAAGCTGAAAAACATTTGATCTTCTCAGGGCTGCAGATGTTTTACAGGACAGATGAAGCTTCAAATGAAGCCAGCACAGCCACTTACACCATTTATCCACAAACAGGACTTTCACATACAAAATTTATGCTTGCTCTTAGTTGCTACGTGAGACATCTATTGTCTGCTTCTACGGCTTTACACTAACTGCTGAACTTGCCAAGACTCTCCTAGAAACACACCTGAACCTACAGCTCAGGACCCTCCTCCCCAGACCACCACCATGACCACGTGTGGAGACCATCACCCACGATCACTCATACGTGTTATTGAACTACAAACACTCCAGCTCTGCCCTGCTCCTTCCCGGAGGAGCCCGACCGAAGAGAAGCTGCACTCGTTGCACCTCCATCTCCGTCGGGACTGCGACTCTCAGGTGACTTGTGCTAACCAGGTCGCTGTCAAAACTGGCAATTTCTAACACATCATGAAGCCCTATCAAAGACAACAAGACATTAGAGACTGCTCCACCCTGTGTAGGATACACTGGCCCGGTCTGAAAATTATCACAATAAATCCAGCCTGTAGAAATGGCACGTGGTGAACAGGTAAGTGTTTCAGACACCCAACATCAACGATGAACATCTGCTCTTGGCCACTGAAGCAATACAGTGCCTCTCAAATTAAATTCATGGCTGCTTTGCAACTATAATTCCAGCACAAAATATCTTCTGCTGTCAGGCTGCTGTGGGAGAACTGAGCACAGAAAGGGTCTTGGGTGGGTTTATTTTAAGCTCTCTGTATCTGAAATAACCTCAGTACTTCATGAATCATCAGGATATCCCAACTGTAATATCACAGAGGCAAGTTTTACGAAAATCTATATAATCCTTAAGCGGGATGTCACAGCATGACACACTCTATTCTGTCCTAACCACCCAGAACACCAGATGAATTTCAGAGAAATTAAGCAACATTTCACTTTGGGGTTTTTTTTTTCAAGCTTCATTTATTTTCTATTTAATCCTGGTCTGAACATTGCCCCTCCCTACCTAAGAAGCCTACTTAGCACAGGAACAAGCTTAGTCAAATACTAATTAAGCTTCAAATTATAAAAGAACTGACACCCAGAACACTCAAACCAGCCTAGAACAAGCGTGTTTTCTTTGGAAATTGATAGAACAAGGGAAATCTGAAGAGGAAACTTCAGGAGCAAGAGCACATAAACCAGAAGTGATAGTCTGAAGTAGTTTGGAGCGAGGCTCCATTTGCCAAGCAGCACTTCTAAGTACACAACTCCTCCTCCATCCCAATTAAAGCAGGTCCCATCTTTTGAGCGAAAAGGCTCTTGCATTTGCAGTGGTACAGCCGAACAGCTGGGGATGTGTTTTCCAGAGCAGCGGGTTGTGAATGGCACCCATCAATTCACCGGGGCTACCCCAGAGAGCAGCTGAACGCCAATCCGCCACATCGGTCTTGCACGATCCAGGTGGAGGAAATTCTGGACACAAGCAACTCCGAGCTGCAAACTCTTAAATGGCAGCTGAGCCTTGAACACCAACCTCAACCGGTTACCTCACGCCCAGATGTCATCCTCAGCGCAGCTCTGGCACGATCACCTCTGTTTTTTTCACACGTGTGGGTTACACCCCAAAGTAGAGTGCCTCCAAAAAAACCTCAGTAAAGGTTATTTTGAAAAGCAAATGTTGTGGCAGTAATTAGGTTTTTCAAATCACTGCATCCCCAGCACTCTCACGGATCCCTGTTTCTGTCAGCAAGCATCAGGCAGTCTTGGAGACTATTCCTCCTCGCCCCCACTACCCACAAACCTAAGGCTGCTTCCAGGCGTGATCCAGGGATTTGGGGTTCCCCCACTACGCTT
>VXBZ01004160.1:1402-11499 GCA_013399135.1 Heliornis fulica | reverse complement strand
CCCCAAGGGGGATGAGGGGCAATCCTTGGGGAAGGTGGTGCCACCCCTGAGGGGAAAGAGGAGCATGAGGGGGAAATCCCCCGAGGGGCAGTGTTGGGGAGTGAGTGCATCCCCTGAGGTTTGTCATTCTGCGGAGGATGATGGGGTGGGGGGACACACACAGAGAGCAGTTTGTGAAAGGATGAGGAACAGGGGAGCAGTTAATGGAGTTGGGAGTTATGGGCTGAAGGGGGTCAGTGCTGGGGCTGAGGAGTGAGGAGAGTTGGGTGGTGGGTGGGGGTGAAGAGGGACGGTCCTGGTGGGGGTGGCAGGGGAGGGGTATGAGGAGACAGGAGGATTACTCCCTTCCCCTTCCCACAAATCAGCTGCTCTAAAGCAGACACCCAAGCCCCCACTGTCCCCAGGACACCCTGCTTGGTGGCCAGCAATTCCTCAGAGTAATGAGCTCAGCGTTCCAGGCCACGGCCACTGGGCCTGGGGCACCGCATCACCAGGAGCAGCACAGGTATCACCCAGCATGTAGGGGAGCTGCAGCTCTCCTCGGGGTCGAGCTGCTCCGCAGGGGCCTGATCTCTCACCTGGTTGTGCCCTGCTGCTACTGAGACCCCAGAAGGTCATGCTGGCCAGCAGGTCCCCACTGATGAACATCTCCTTGCCAGACAGCATGAGGTGGAAAATGTTCAGGTAGTGGGGGCAGGAGTCTGAAAAGCAGAAGATTAATTAAGAGACTGTGCCACTGCCTTGCTGTGGTCTCAGAAACTGAACCGTTACATTGATTTATTCTTCACAGGGTAATTACATCCCTCCTTTCCCCGTTATCCATCCCCTGATCTGTGTTCAGCTCTTGGAAGTGCAGGCACGTGCATCAGGGAGCAAACGCGTGGTCTTTGATGCAGCATGTTCAGCGAGGAGATGGCCTGCCTGTCCTTCTGGTTTCTGTGCCTTTGTGTTACAGGTTCTGTAATAACACAAAGATGTGCTATTTATATTGATTCAAAGCTCCCAGACCTTTGTGTAGCGCTCGGGGGTCTCTGATTAACCACCATGGCCAGACACTCATGACACATCGCAGCCAGTGTTGTTACACCACTGATTTTGATTGATAACTTCTGACCTGCATTTGTATCATATTGTCAAATACCTATTTCTGCTGCCTTACATGCTGGCAGGTTCCTGTTGCATTTTTTTAATGCTGAGTAACTCTTCACATGGATAAGTTTGGGAAACTCTTGCAGCCACAGCTATGCAGAGTTCAGAGCTGGCCGTACTGATAGTCCCTTTGGGCATCTGGGCTGTGCCTGCAGAAATAAGTAGGAGCCTTTAGAGGGAGAGGTCGTTTTCTCGCAGAATTTTTCTTATATTAATAACAACCAAGCATTAAATACTCTAATTTTAAAACACTGCATCCTTTTGTCTTTCACGCCACGTCCTTGTCACCACACACACACCCCCACTGCTGGCAGAGCTGCTTCCAAGCATTTCAGTGTCACCTTTTTGTTTTCCTTAATCTTAAAAGTGCTGCCTGGACACCTGCCCGGTCCCTGCTCGGTCCTGTTTGGCTTTTGGACGCTTCATTCGGGCCATAAACATTAGAGGGAGCCAAAGACTCCTGCGTGCGCCCAGCCGAGTGGCTGGAGGGGTGGACAGGGACACTTCTGGTTTCTGGTGGACAGCAGCGAGCTGGTGCCACGGTCCTTCGGCTTCAGGAGCACCACCAGGAGGGTCACCAGGAGCCCCCTGCCCTGCTCGGGTATGCGTGACCAGCCAGCCCAGCCTGTGCCGGCAGGGATGGCTGAAGCTTTGCTGCCGTAGAGCTCCCAAATCCCAGCAAATCCATGTCTGGGCCTTCCTTGGGAGATGGTGGTGAATCCGAGGGCTTGGTGTGCTTATCAGGGAGGACACAGCTGCTCCATCAGGCAGGGAAGGGATTCGATGCTCACCTGTGGGACAGTGTCAGCAGTCCCTGCTCGACACTGATCTTCCCAGCATCGCCACCCTTCTCTGTCCCTTACCGTGCCAGCCCTGCCGCAGCTCATTACCTCGTGTTTATTTGGCACGTGATGAAATAAACAAAGATGATTTGTTTTGTGGCAGTTTTGATGCAGCTCAGCACCTGTGTAAAGAAATAAAGCCACAGAAATAAGGAGGGGTAATACAGAGAGCACAGATAACCTCGTGGGACAGGGTTGCCTTGGTTCTGTGGGATGGAACAAGGTGTTACAGAGTCCCCAGACCAAAGCAGCAGTGATTAGCAGTGTCGTAGGCAAATAGTGCTGCAGGGGAGACTTTATCATCCCCAAAACAAACCATGGAACAAGCACTTCTAAAAATGTCACGGTGCCGTTACTTCTGGAGCTGATAGCCAGCAGATTTCTTCACAAATCAGGGACTTGGCAAAAGGCAGCACTGTTTAGTGGGGTCAGCTCAAGATGATGAAAAGCCTAATGGTACTAACAGCTCTGGGTGGGGGATCAGTGTGATTCAGAGGGTGTTTGGTGAAGGCTGACCAAACACAGGTCTGGAAAGCAAGGGGCTCACTTGCACAAGCTCAGTGTTTGAGGGCAGAGCACACCTGGCCTTTCTTTACATTTTAGAGGCAAAAAAAAAAAATAAGTTTGGACCATGTATTCCGAGTGCAAGTCAGGAATGTGGTGGCAGCTCTTGCCTGGCTGAGCAGCTCACTCCGAGGAGATAGGTTAAGGTGGAACAGCTCGGAGGAGACACACACACATCTTGGCTGTTAGCCAGGGGAGGGCTAGAGGGGGACTTGCCAAAACCCATGTTTAGCAACAAGCTTTGATTTAAACTTTCAGACAGATGAGAAGATGAATCATGAGGCCCATGAGCCACCCCCCCACCCCCGCCCCTTCTGGCCACGGGCAGCTGTGGAGTCTCAAGGGGGGAAGCTGTTCCAGGCTTTGGGAAANCCAGGCTTTGGGAAAACTGGACACTGCTCCAGTCGTACCAACTTCTGCAGTTCCCAAGGCCTGTGTGGTTCCACCTGGACCTGAAATCCTCTGAGAAAGCTGAGCCTGTGCTCTGTGGCTCTCCAAAATACACCCTTCACTGCCTGACCCCACAAACACGAGACTGACCAAGGCCTTTTCCAGCTGATGGAGGAGATGGCCACACAGTGCTGATGCCACCAAGGCTCATCCCTGTGCCGAGGGACCAGCTCACCACAGGGCATTCAGACACAGCGACTGCAGGCAGCGTGGGCAGGGGTCTGCCAGGGTGCATGTCCATCCCTGAGATGGCTACAGAGGGAGAACCTGCACACCTACACACCAGCCACAAAATGACACCAAAATAGCGTGTTCTACCAAAAAAACCCCACCCCAAATTGGTTTGTCTTGGTGGCCTGGACAGGAGCAGCGATGTAAAATGCACAGTGGTTCTTTCCTTCTCTGCTCTGTCCCATAAAACAATTTAAAAGGATAAAAAGGAGAAATGAAACCCCTTTTTTGATCTAAAATAGCCTTTGACACCTTCCTCCCCACACACTCAGTGTGGTTTTGGGGGCTCTGACAGTTTAGACCAGTCTGGGGCCAAGGAACACATGGGCCTCATGTCAGACCTTTTCTTCCAAGCAGAGAGTGCATCAGAAGAGCTGATCACCCAGACTGTGTCCTGTCACCAGTCCAGCCAGGCTTAGACCCAGAATACTGAAGACACCGTCCACCTGCTCACCCACCCTCACCCTGTGCCGACGCCAGGCGTGACTCCACCAGCACCATGGCCGCTTACGACCCGACGTGTCAATTAAATCCTGAGAACTGACACAAGCCATCACATCACCCAGAGCCCAGCTGACCCACAATGACACCTGGGCCATCTCATCATCCCTGGCTCTTGGGAGCCACCGGGCCAGCGTGGGTGGCATCGCCACTCCTGTGCCGCAGGGCTTTTCTCCAACGCAAATCGACGCAGACTTATTTATAGCACCCCCAGCCCAGCGGGAAAGACTATTCTGGGCTGATGCTCAAGCACCAGAGCAGCGCAGGTTATTTTAACCCAACGTTGGTTTATTTTTGAAGTTGCCCTTTTCCTCACGTGCTCTGAGATGGTTTCCAACTCCTGGGTGCTTTCTAGGGGTGGTGAAGCTGGGGGCAGGGAGAAAGATGGGCCATGTGAATAAATTTTACAGAGTTTAAACCTAACTCAACTTCTGCAGGAAAGTTCCCTTTGATACACCATCGGCACCTTGGAAGGTGGATTGGTGGCAGGATGGAAAGGGTGTCTGGAGCAGACAGCTGAGAGCCCAAGGATGGGAGAGACAACATGTGAGAGGGAAAAGAGAGCAAGATCCGTGGGGAGGAGGAAAGGAAAGGTGGGGCTAAAACATCCAGGCTCCCAACGTGGTGACCCCGAGCACAGGAGGGAGCAATAGCTTTGTCCAGCAGAGACAGAAACAGTGCAGTGGGGTGGGACACACTCCTCATCCTCTGCATCCAGGGGATCTCAGCTCTGGTCCCACCATCCCAGAGCAGCCTATGAAGGGAGAGTCCTGTGGGCACTCTGCCTGGATCTGGATACTGCAGGAAGCAGCTGTGCTGTTTGTCAAGCCCTGAGCACAGACTTATTGGCTGTGGGTCACTGTGGGTCTTGCTTGGCTCAGAGCTGCCCTCGCCAGCGTGCAGAGCAGGAGCAGCAGTTACTGGGCCGTGGCAGAACTCACAGCCCTGTCCTGGAAACCAGGGATGACACATATGGGGGTCTGCCAGGACAGCAGCTCCACACAGTGTCTCTGCCAGCCAGGGCAATGGCAGCCAGAGGGCTGACAGCTCCAGCAGGGCTGCAAACCTTACTTAAGCCAGGCCAGAAAACACCTTAAAATTTAAAATACATGAAAAAATACCCAAGTCAACAAGAGCTTTCCAGCCCATGGAAGACAGCACAGCAAGGCTCCCTCGGCCCCCAGCACCAGCCTCCTGTATCCCTAACACCTCCTGCATCCCACCACCCCCTTTTATCTTGCCTTAGTGTCACCCCCCCAACCTGACAGGTAAGGGGGCCTGTGGGGAATGGGCCAGGGTGGCAGAGCAGCTGTCCTGGCAGAAAGCACAGGGCTGCATGGTGACCCCCTCCCACCCCGCAGTTGGGGATTTGGTGGATCACAGCTGGGAAAAGTGAGTCAGGACCTGAGCTGCTGCCAGCCCCTATTCCTGCCACCCAAACCCACCACCCTGCAGCTGCCAGCCTGGCCCCTCGGGCTGTGAAGGAGCTGGGAGAGACTGGAAAGGGTCACGGTAGAAAGAGATCATCGAATCCCTCAGGGTGGAAGAGGCCTTCAAGATCGAGTCCAACCCCAGCCTGACCTCATCCACCTCTAGCCCATGTCCTTCAGCAGCCCACTCCCCTCCCTGCTCCCCCTGGCAGCCAGCACTGGCCCCACGCTGCCCAGCCCACCCACAGCCACACACTGACCACGTAGGTCTCAATGCATTTTTATTAAATTCTTACAAAACAGAATACAAAATTCTGGCATCAACAATTGTTATAAAGGAAAACTTCAACTCAGCTGTATCAGGTCACCTGGTACATACAGTAAAGTGCTTGTTTTTGTGGGTTTTTTCCTTTTTTGTGTGTGTTTTTTTTTTTAATTTTCATTTTTATTTTCCAGCCATCCCCCGAGCAGAGGCTGCCATTGTACAAACCAGCAGTGCGTTAACATGACTTGTTGAACCAGCTTTGGCAGTCTTTATCACTTGTAAAGTGGAGAGAGTTTCTCCAAGTTTGATAAAAAAAAAA
The DNA here is from genome assembly GCA_013399135.1 of Heliornis fulica. NCBI lineage: Eukaryota > Metazoa > Chordata > Aves > Gruiformes > Heliornithidae > Heliornis > Heliornis fulica. The sequence continues at coordinate 5,748 of VXBZ01004160.1, read as the reverse complement.
AAAGTTAGCTTCACAGTAAATGTTTCTAACCAGTTCTAAGTCGAGTTAGTCGGCTGAAGGAAGGAAGGGGGGAAGGAGAGGAAGCCAAAATGCTTAAAATTTCCAGCTTTAAAATTAAAAAACCCAAAAAAAACCCCAAACCAACAACTTTTTGAAGTTGGTTTCCAAAGCAGATGCTCTATGGGGACTGGGAAAGGCTTTGTAAGAGGAAGGAGGGTGCTGGCGAGAGGGGTTGGCTGGTGCTGGACTGTGGATTGGGGAGCATCTGCCTGGAAACCACAATGGGAGAGGCAGCAGATGTCCGGCCCTGGCAGGACCAACCTGGTGCCACATGGAGCCCTGCACTGCTTAGGCACCCATGGGTGCCCAACACCACCATGAGCCAGGGCTAGAGGTGTTTCAGAGTCAACCTCCCAGGCTCTGGGATCCTCACAAGGATCCTCTCAAGGATGCTCTATAAGCAGCCCCTGCCACACACACCACACACAAGCTGCTGGGAGCTCACCATCCCGGCAGCACCGGTTCCCCCAGGAGTGCCATGCCAGGAGCGCCGGGTCCACGTCAAACCCCACTCCCGAGCTGAAACACGAAGCCAAACCTGGGCTGAGGAACCAGCAAAGAACTCAGATGCTCCCCAGCACATCCAGCCCCTCGCTGCAAACACCCACAGCATCCACTGGCTGCGGGCAGAGCACCCATGGGGATTAGCTCCACACAACACGGGTCACCCACACCACACGCCAGCCATCAGAAGAGGGGGTAAATATATATTAAAAAAGTGATATAGGTCTTGTGGGAGGGAGGAGGAGAGAAATGGTTTGCCAACAAAAGCACGGGGGACAAACTCAAAATTTCAGAGACATCCCCCTGCCATCCCCTTCCCACAGGTTGGTTGGTTTTTAAAAAAGGGAAAGGAAAAGGCTGCGGCGTGCAGCAGTAACAACAGCTTCCACAACACCAGCTCAAGGCATCGCGTACTGTACATCATTCAAGTATTTCTTAATATAAGACAACAAGGAATTATCTACAACCGATAAAACAAAATAAGCTATAAAAAGTAACAATGTACAATCAAGATGGATTTTTTTTTTTTCCTTTAAAGGAGGCCTCTCCGGGGTGTCCCAGCATCTGTGTGGGGGATCTCCCCTCACCACCACCCCAGCTCCTCCCCACCCTGCACGGTGGGACTGGGGGAGAGGGCAGATGGACAGTGCGAGGCGGTCTGGCAGGGGGGGTGGGTGGTCGGGTGGGGGAGCTGCCCCCCCTGACCCACCGAAGCCAGGAAGGGTGAGAAAAGACCTTCCCTGCCCCGAACTCCATCTACACCCGACATCTGCATCATCTCCCAAGATAACTCACACACACCTCCCTGAAACAGAAAACAACGTATATTGCATAGTATTGCTGTCAGCAGTCTTAAAATAAAGAGGAGGATTATTTTTCCCCGGAGACAGTGACTCTCCTGAGCTGGGGACCCAGGGAAGTCTCTCCCCCCCAGCTCCAAGCGAGCTCCCGACGCCTTCCCCTGTGCACACGATGGGCTGAGGCTGCTGTCACAATATAAAGCTCAAAGCACTGAGATGGGACAGGAGATTGCTAACAAAGGGGGCACCTTCCCTCCGTCCCGGTGGGGCACAGGACGGCAGCTGGTGCAGCTCGGGGACACGATGGGAGCAGAGAGGGTTTTGGAGCTGGAGGCCAGCCCGGCTCTCAGCCTGGGAGCCACTAGCCTGGACAGAGAGTGACTGCCACTCTCCCTGCACAGCAGAAACCAGCCAACACCCTTGTCATGATTCAGTGCCTCAAGTCGTCCCTCTGCACGTACCCCCCTTCCTCAAAGCCAGCTCCAAGGGCCACTCCGCACCGGCACATGGGGAACACGCATCAACATGGACACACACACATGAACATGCACCCAGCCTCTCCCGCACTGACCCGGACCCCCAACCCTCGGCCCCACATCCCAAGCACCCCCAACACCATGTCCCTTGGGTGCTGCTGCCAGCCTGGCCACTTGGCCACTGGCATCCCAGGGCACCAGCACCCTCTGCATCCCCAGACCCTCCTGCCACGGCGGCCTCGGGGCCAGCCCGAAGCCACAGCACATCCCACCGCTCTTCCCACCTTAGGGGAGAATCCTTCACTTCCCACAGAGCACCCTGCAATTCCCAGAGGGGAATTTACCTTCTGGATGCTCCAGCTTCCCTGTAGACCTCATCCCTCCTTGCACAGCCACCGGTGACCCCTCCCCACTACAAAAACAGTGGTGCAACACCCAACCCAGTGCAACAGCACAGCCCCGGTGCCTGTGCGTCCCCCGCTCCGGCCTTACCCCCGGGGAGCTGCCAGCTGGAGCGCGGGAGGGAAGGAAGACATTTCTCCGTGCCTGTAGGGAAGCACAGCTAGCAGTGTAAAACCAACAAGAACTAAGAACTAAAAGGGAAAAAAAACCCCAAACAACCCAACAAAATGAGAAGACAAGAGGGCAAATAGCTTATTCTGGAAGCAGGCTGCTGAGGAGAGAGGGTGGCTTGGTGGGACAGGGTGCTGCTCCCTCCCCAGCACCATCTCTCCACATCCCTGCACAGCGCCCACCACGTACCCCCAGAGTGCAGGCGGGGACAGCCCCGGGCACAGGACGGAGGGGCTCCCCTCGCCTGGGAGGGGCCTTCTGGACTCCCCAGGGTTTGTTTTTTTTGTGGGATGTACCCCAACATCAGAGAAAAATCTGCAGCTCTGAGGGGAGGGATGAGGTTAAAACGCGACTCCCGTTGTTGAAAACGCGACCGAGGGTCTTTTGTTCACAGTATGAAACGAGCCAAAATCGTCAAAGCAGCCGCAGATACAAAGGGTCCTTTGGTGTTGGGGAAGGGGGGGAAAAATGTCAGAGGAGAAACCAAGAGTCAGGAAACAAAAGTCCATGTGTCTGTCAGATGTCCTTGAGTGTGCCCTGGGTGAAGCAACCTCACGCTTGATTTAATACCTTAAAAAAAAATTGTATCTTAAACAAACCTTCCCACCCCCAGACCTACAAGATCAGCAAAGCCTTGGAAACCAGCCACAGGGACGAGTCCTGATCTTGTCACCAGCCAGAGACGGTGAGTTTCCAGGGGTGGGGAGGGAAGAAAGAAAGAAAGGAGCAGGACATGGGGTACAGCAGGTCCAAGGGGCACAGCTCAGGCTTGGTCGGCCACCAGGACCAGTGGGGCCACCAGATGCTGCCCGGCAGCCACCGCCTTGGCCAGGCTGCTCTTCTGCCGTCGTTTGGCCAGCTTGGACTCGGAGGGAGGGGAGAGCTGCATGGCCCGTGAGGTAGCTTTGATGATGATGGGTCGTGCTTCCTCCTCCGCCTCCTCCTCCTCGTCCTCATCGCGCCGTGTCAGCTGGCGGTTGACAGCGATAGCCTCGGCGGCGAAGGACGTGAGCTCTTTGGCACTGCTGTTCCTGTGGGGGGACAGGGGGGTCTCAGAAGGGAGGTTGAGGGTCAAATATCAGGGTGGCCCCCCCATGTGTGTGTGCCACAGACACTGGTCAGGCACCAGCCATGGCTCAAACCCAAACTGTGAGCCACGGCAGAGCCCCCAGAAAGCAGCAAGGGCTGGCAGCAGCCCGACAGGGGAGGGAAGGGGAGGGGGGGTGCTGGAGTGTTCCCCCCCAGCCCAGGGTCACCACTGCTCACCTCTGCAGAATGATTGGGGTCGGCAGGGTGTTATCCGGGGCACACTGCAAGGAAACACAGCCAGTCAGAGCTGGGGACCCTGCACGGGGGTGTCCTCCACTCCAGCTTTTGGGAGAAGGGAGGGGGCACAGCAGCACTCACCCCCTGCACCCATGGGTGCTCCAGGACCTGGGCTGCGCTGAGCCGCTTCTTGGCATCTCTCACCAGCAGCTTGGAAATGAGATCTTTGGCTCCGAAGGAGATGTGTGCCCAGTCCTTGTCGGGAAACTCGTACTTCCCCTCCTGGATGCTCTCGAAGAGCATGTTCTGGGGGAGGAACACACAGGTGCTGAGCTGGGAGCTGTGCCAAACCCGAGGAAGGGATGGGGTGGGGGGGAGTGGGGGGATGGCTCCGGCGATGGCAGGACCCCCCTGCGCACCTGGCAGGTGTGGCAGGCCTCGCCCCGGTCCCAGCCGCAGTCAGAGCCGCAGTGGCCCACGAAGGGGGGGTACCCGCTCAGCATGATGTACAGGATGACACCCAGGCTCCAGAGGTCGCAGCGCTTGTCGTAGATGGTCGCCTCCTCGTTGAAGGCTTCCACCACCTCGGGGGCCATGTACTCAGCGGAGCCGCACTGTGGGGAGAGGGAGAGGGTGTGAGCCTCGGCATGGGGTTCCCAAAGGAGGG
>VXBZ01004158.1:388834-462821 GCA_013399135.1 Heliornis fulica | reverse complement strand
TCCTCCTGACACTCACCCTTTTTCATATTTATAATGAGTTTACCTTTCTTAAGCATTTGTAAACAAGTGTATTTTACATTAAACACCTATTTCTGCAGTTAATAAAGGTTATTTTTACATTCCTGGTTCTGTCTGTTTGTTCTTCTTATTGAAACCATGTCCAAAAAAATTATCATCAAATGGTGACATGGTAGTGAAGATAGAAGCAACTATCACATCCAGAAATTCGCCCACTTAAAAGCTGTATTTGATCTCTAAGCTAAATTTTGAATGGGAAAATGCAAATATCAATGTTATTTACTCTCCAGTTTTGAGCAGAGGTCTCTACTGACTTTCAGACCCAATGCTAATGGTCTTATCACTATCCTAAAGACTTTTTTTTTTTTCGTTTATATTTTTCTGTACTAAAAAGCTGAATCAAAAGCTGAATGCTGGCAGAATGGCCACCTTTAAATTTGATTCAACGATCATGGAACTTTTTTTTTCAATAGCTATATATGCAGCTAAGAATCACAAATGACGAAAAAAACCTCCCCAAAATCCCCAAAGTGAAAAGAAAAGAAAAAAAAAAGAAAAACCAAAAAACAAAAAAGATTGCAGTATGCATCCTCTCTTTCTGTGATTAGAGATCAGAGATATCTTATTTAGCTTCCTGGAAAATTTTCCAGATCCTGCTGCATGTAGCAGTGATAGAACCATAAGCGTTTGCATTTCAACAAAGCCTTTTAGAGTACAGATAGTTTTTTTGACAGATAGCATTTTAATTATTAGTTAAATATGTAATTATTGGGAGCCAAATGTGTTCTGTTTCAGTGCAGTTACACAGAATCTATAGGGCCCCGTCAAGGAAGTGCCTTGGGCAGATGCTTATCTTTAGACTGATGAGGTCTGTTAACTTTGATAAAGCTAAACTTATGCTCTGAGTGGTTTGCTGGATTGGGGCCACAGGCTGCAACTGAATTGGATTTTTATCTTTAATCCCTCATCCGTTTGTTAAAATTTTTGATGAATTTTGTTCTTTTATGCAGAATTATCTTGGTTAATGCTACTGGATTCCTAATGTAATTATCTTCCAGGCTTCATTAATCATGTTTAAAGTACTTTCAGATATTCATACATAATTTCTGCATGTTAATTTAACTTGACTATTGGAATTTATTTAATGTCCATAAATGTCATGGGATCCACTTCTTTATGTTAATAGGCTGATCTGATTCTCAAATTTTACACTTTTTTGTATAAGACTTGGCTATACTGAGTAGGAAGTCACTTTTGGCATTGTTTAGCATTGTAACTGCAGTGTGCACACTCATAAGATAGATCTACTGAAGCCTGTACTTTGGAAAGTTTCCAACCTAAATGCAGAAGGAGGCTGGTGACTTTCACTGTGAACATTAGTTTGCATCAGAGTCTCTTTCAGCATTGATATTAGTGAGAAACAAGTGGAAAGTAGATCAAATGGAAAATTTGCATTTAAAAATATGATAAAGAGTGCGAAGACTATATCACTTACGCCTGTGGTTGTTTTTGTAAGCTCAAGGATTTCTTATTGACTCCTTGATTGTCTAAATTTTCCCCTTGTTTGTTTTTATAATAATTTTATTCCTTACAGTTAGAACATTGAAGTTTTTGGGCATAGGACACAGATGTATATGCTTCTATGGTATATATCTTAAGGATTCTAATTAATGTCTGCAGTGTCTACCTTTTAAATAAATAATTTTAATCACGTAAGGAAATGGAAACACTTTACTAGTCTTAGGGGACAAGCATGCCAAAAACTACTGCTCCTTCAAATACATCATAGTAGGTACTAATCCTTCCCCAAATAAGCTAATTCATTCTTAAACATTTAATTATTAATTATTGCACATTATTAGCTATTAACAATTTCAAGTAGCTATAGAAACAAAAATTTATTTATAAGTTTCAAGAGTATTTACCTTGATATATATTTGTTAATTCATACTTTTTGTGGTGAAAATTTTCAGAATTTACTTTGGGAGTATTAATTAATAATTTTAATTATCAGATTTTACCTCTGTTGCTTTTTATCTAATAATATAGTTCTGTTAGTTTCTAACCAAAACATTCATTCTAAATTTTCATTATTCCTTTTTTTTATCTTCCAGTGTACTTGGCCGTGGTCTGTTTGCTTACTGTTTCACACTACTGCAGATTAATATGATAATAGTAGTTAATGACAAGTGATTAAACATCTCTCTAGAAGCTGCAAATACACTTTTAAATTGTCCTTTTAGTGCCCTTTAAACATTCATTCTTTAAATCCTGCATATTTCATGTGCTTCAATTAGAGAAAGTGGCAGGAGTAGAGAGATTGGGAAATTCCGTCCTTAGGCTATGTGTTTCTTCATACCCAAAAATATGCCATGAGGGAATCTGTTGATGCCCCAGACCACCAAAGGTAAATAAACCTAAGATATTGTGCAATTAAACTTAGAGCTCTGTGGTTATGGTTCTGGTAGTTTCAAATATTCCCTGATTCACTCATTATCTCAAAAAGAATGTTCCTTATTTGAATTATTCCTTTTTCTGAGATGATTTAATGAGGAAGCTATGCAGCTTTGTGAGTGCATTATGTCAGTAGGTGACTACTTCTACTCTGATGAGAATATATTAATTCAGGTTTTTTTAATATTCTGTTTTTGTGAGTTTTAATTCTCAATACAAATAGTAGGATTTGACCCATATTGTGTTTGCCTATTTATATACGAAATGGCAAAGTAGAAAAGTCATTACATTGCTGTTTATAGTTCTGAGTTATGACTGTGTCTGGGTGAATGGTTCATCCCATCAAATCTGAACCTACCTAATAAAAGCAAGATTGTTTTTGTTCAGCAAATGCTAGTGCCTTGGCATGTATTAGATTCAGAGTTAACTCTGCTGAACTGTTCACCTCCGCTTAATCATTAATCAATTTGGTGACATATGAACAACTTTTTATGACACTTGTATCATGCCTTTAATCACAAAAATGAAATGTTTTCATATCCTGCTTTCAGGAAAATATGCTGTTCTGTATCTTCTATATTCCTTTCATTTTAGGCAGTTAAGGTTATATGGTCAACCCTGAGTAATAGTCTGTGTAATTGTCAGTCCTCATAAGTCAACATTAAAGACACTATATGTCCAGTTTCCTGCCAAATAATTTGCTGATGGAAGAAAGCTGCTGTTGCAAAAACTACCAGCAAACTAGATATAGCAAATAAAACCTAAAAACTTGGGTTTGTGTCAGTTTCTACAGATTTATGGTGAGGATCACCATAAATGATCAGCACTCCTTTACTAACTGCTGGGGGGAATATTAACTGAACTTAGATTTAGGTTCAATTGTTTTATAAATATCTGTAACTTTGTAGAGATAAAATATGATGTTCCTTTCAAAAAGTTTATCCTTTTCCACCTTTGTGCATACACTTTTGTGTGTGAGAGGGAAAGTATGGTGGCAAGCACTGTCTATAATTATAAGAAATTTTTCAACAAGCATTAGAGATGTCAAAAAATGATAGCACACATGAGCAGGAGCAATAGTACACCTGTGGCTTTAACTTTGCATTGAAATTAATAATGCTTTTGTAACTGTAATATAAAACCAAAGAAACAGAAATAGGGATAAGTAAGTTTTGGAAGAAATAATCTATCTTTTTTTTTTTTTTTAAAGATTATGTGAATTGGATGATTTTTGAATGCTAAAAAAGTAGATCTCCATTTGCAACAGAATATATGCTGCATTTGCTGTAGCTGGGAAATGCTGCAGTCTATAAGGTCTCCACATGAAACATTAATTGTATTAAAAAAAGAAGATTAAAGTGAAAAACAAAACAAGGGGAAAATCTTTATAATTCACATCTTTATCATCCACCCAGAGTAAGTCAAATAGACTGAAGTGAATGTTGTGTGTTTTGCAGAACTGGATTATATTGTATATGGCAAGATAAGTATAATAGTTAAAAATTACTACGACCTCTTAGGTGCTTGTCAAATAGTTTTGTTGGCCTGTTCGTTATATATAAAATGCATAACACTGTAACAAAAACATGTTTTCATTTGTTCAGACTCATCTATACAATTATTTTTTGATTTAGCTACCCATGAGTGACAGTCCCAAATGCACACTTGTAAAAGCCGTGTGCCAAACCATGTCATCGACTACTTTCTGAAATACTCATATAAAAATGATAGCTTTTACTAAGGCTAGAAATATGACAAATTGAAAGGCAATTAAAATAATCATTAGTGTTCATTTAATATTCTTGGTTGTGCAGATACAGTCTGAATTTACTGCTTAGCTTTCAAGACAGCTATCAATTTTTTAACAGTCTTTTGCAGTTTGCTCATTTAAAAAGTGAGTGTGTNATATATATATGTATCCAAAGGATTTAGAAACTTCAACGAACTTAGACTCACATGACTCCAGTAAGATAAAGGAGATGCTTTTAACCTGATTTAAAAATGAAATTCTGAAATGCAGAGAGGATTAGATCTGGTCTGTCCACCACAGTGTGCTCTACTTGCAGAGCTGTGTTTGCTAGCCAATGTTACATATTAATTGTGAGAGTGTAACTTTGTGGGTTATAAACAGAATATTAATAGATTAAGAACTTGTCTTATTTTTGTTCTGGGGAATAAGGAAAAAAGACAGGGAAAAGTCAAAGCTAGTATCAGTTTAACTTACAGAACTGATAAGTAAGAATCATAATTTGCTTAGAATTCATTTTACCATGAAGAAGACAATTTAGTAATAATTTCCTAGCATCTAGAACATTCCTAAAACCTTCAGTAAAAAGTCTGTGATGCAGGAAAAGAAGTAACTTAAATGGAAAAAAAAATAAACAGGATTATTCTAATACGTAGAAAGCACTTCTAAATTTATAATCATAAATTAAGCCATGGATTCTCTGCACCTGGAACCATGAGTAGAATTCAGATTGACATGGCTGGATGGGCTGAGAGATCATGAGCTATCTTTCTAGGTAATCATGTCAATTCTATGCTTTGGATTTTGAACAAAAGCAATGCTGAAAATGTCTTTGCAGTGTGAGCAAATGTGTGCTTGTGTCTAATGTGCTTCTCTGTATATTTTTAGACATAAGGTTGTATTGATTCTATGTATATATCTCATTTGAGCATCATTTATTCTAGAGGAGGTAGGAGAAATTTATTATACAGCCAAATATTCTACTCCAGCTGCTTTTTATTTTAGGAAATGCCAATTGTTGTTAGTGTTTTATGGTGGATAATACTCATAGTTGTTGTAGTGAACAATATGTTCTTTTTTGGTACTTGTATATAGTTTGGCTTCTTTTGTGGAACAGGCTCGTTCTTCCATCCATGGTATTTTCTAGCGGTCATGTAAATATTTGGTATAAGTGATGATAGCTGCTGAAAGAAATTAAATTAAATCTCAGCAGCACTGTGATAACATTTTCTCTTTATAGGAATATAAGTCTTTATATTAACCAGCCTAGATAGAATTTAATTTAAAATAATTGCAATTTTCTGCTATAAACCACTTATCAAAACCACTTTGGTTATTTGGAAGAGTTTTCATGATCCTTTGAATTTTTAAAGTTATCTATGTCTCAAAGCCCCTAACTTTCTAGCAAACCATTCCTAAAAAAAACCCCTTTAATGAAAGTTATTAAACTTACGAAGATATCTTCTGGTAAGCTGAATGACAGAGCTCTGAAGAACATAACCAGAGTGTCACAATTCCATCTGTCTTGTAAAGTTCATGTCAAAATGCATCTTTGAAAACTTGCGAATTTTAGCTACTTGATAAATGTTATCGTATTTGTTAATTTGCAGGGAGATAGCAAAGCAGTCATAGACAAGGATTTTTTTCTTAACTATCTATCTTGATCAGAAGCTGAACACACATGAATTGGACATGTAGTCTTGCACTGTGATATTTCCCTCCTCTGATTTATCAAACTCTGGCCAGAACAGGACTTTTTTTTTTTTTTTTTGGGTGTACGTGTGTAGTATATTCTTCAAGCAATACGTCATTCCTTCTGTGTAGAATACAAAAGAGGATTAGAAGGGGGAAATGTGGCGAGTGTCTACAGTGTGCTTATGTCTGGCAAATGTGAAGATCACCAAATCAGGAAATACCTCTGCATAAGATATTATTTTCTGGAGACTCACTGTCCCATCTCTGTCTTTTCCCATTGTCCAGACTAGGATCTTTAAGGGTTATACTGTTTGTATTGTACATCAAGGATCTCTGTAAAACCAAACTAACGTGTTGGATGCGAGCCTCACCTCCATATGGGGTTTGGATAGGGTGGGGTGACACTGAGAGCACCAATTTGACAATTTATTGCACTTCATGCAGCGAGATGATGTGCCATGGCTTTTCTGGTCAGCTGCTTTCCATGTTCCCTCAAGTCAAGTGGTAGTCCTTGAGAGAGCGGACTGTAGTGGGGCACATACAGATTGCTCCTAGAAGAGTCAGAATCCTTCTGTTTCCCCATCCCTTGAGAAACAAGAGAGTATAAAAATGCATTGGGAAGAAGGTAAGTCACCCTTCCACCCTTGAAAACTGAGAAGACAAAGGAGTAACTATCCTACCTTCCTGCTGCAGCTTTGTTCCTAGCTAACACAAAGGGAACATGGATGCTTTGACCCAAATCAGCATTGAGTGCAATATTAAAGGGGTGACTCCCACTTCTCCTAACAGGAAATTGCTTAAAGAAGCTGTTTTCTTTAATGATTCTTTTACTCAGCTTCATTCTATATCCCAAGGCCATATTTTCTTTTTTGTTTACTGTTGTATAGTAAATTAATATTACAATAATTTAGTACTAGTATTACAAACCAGAAAATATTTTCATCTGGATATTAATCTCTGGATAGTTTCTCAGGAAAATAAGAAGATTTAGGGTTTGCTTTACCAGATAGAATAACTCTGGCCATATGTGATAGATACATGTAAACCTCATCAGTAATACTTTTTAATAGATCTTTCTTTCAAGAGCAGTTAAAAACCAAAACCCACTCCCCACCAAATAAACAGATAAAAATCAAACTAGCACAGGTGGCACTAAGGCTTATTTCCACACTGGAGTAATTGATAATTTATGGGATTTTTTTTTCCTCCCCTCTCTGAAGCCTGCAAGACAGGCAATTCCTTAGCGTATTGCAGTAGCATGCAGTACAGATGTAAGGGAAAGCTAGGTGTCACTCAGTAAGGAATCCTATTGGTATGATTGACACATAAAGCACATTTTTTTGCCATTCTGATGTGTGCTTTCTTGCGGAGGGATATCTCGGAGACAAACCATTGGAGTAAACCCTTTCTGTTGTCATTTGGTGAGAAGATTTTTTGTTTTAATGAAAGCGATCTGTCTTGTGTGCAAATACTAGCCTTTGCTATTTGATATGCACAGAAATTCAATCAGATGCTTAATTACATCTTAACATGAGTTCCAAACAGCTGGCTAATTCCCTTGTTTCTGATTAAAGAGATTACAAAAATAAAATTTAACATTGCATTTACATACAGCTCTAAAAGGAAACACTTGCCCATAAGTTTTAGTCATTTAGGAAATTCATGTCTGTTCAACGCTAGGGATCAAAGCTTTTAGCATGATGAATTGCAGGGTGACAAGAGATTAAAAAAAAAGAAGAAATAGCAAATGGTATTTGTCAAATGTTCTGCTTGATGATTATGGCAGGCTTTAACTTGAAGGTGTGAGTCCATAGACATGCAGAAAGTATTTTGTTTCATACTTCCTTGTGAAAACATAGAAAGTTTGTTCACTAAACCTTCAGCTCCCATAAACTGAGAAGATTACTTTTCAAACAGGATTGGTATGAGCATATGCCCTAATTTGTTTAAAATTGATTTATTAACTGTCACAAAATAAGGCAGAATTTCATTTGTTTCCTGTCTAGATTAATCTTCGAGTGGTTTATTTCTCAATCATTTAAAAATATTTTTAATCAAAACTATATTTAATGTCAGTTTGACATTTACATATGTCTTCAGCAACAACAGCAGATTTAGGGTGTTTTTTTCCGCAAAACCAGATAGACCCATTTTAGCTGTAATTCTTGTATCAATGCGTGCACCGGAGGTGAAACCAGAGTAAATGGTAGTAGAAAAGAGATTCCTAATATAGTCATGTAGCCCTAGCTGAGGTTCATTTCAACACAGTATAAGAGCTATTGCTGTACATAGAGAATTCATACTAAAACCTTTCTTTAAGAAAGAAACATGTTCATTGTTGAAATAGGAAATCTAAGGAGCTACAGACAATGATAAACGGTTAAATGAACTGTACGGGTGACTCACTGGCACCAAAGGTTTGAAGAAGTACCTCCCTCTCTTGGCAGTAGTGGCTGAGCATTTGGAGAGGTTCTAGAGCTAGTCCCACTTTTTAAAAAATCAAATAGGACAACTTCAAGTCTGCTAAGAGAACTGGAGTATAAAATTAATGAAAGACTATTAAAAATGTGCTGGTATTTCTTGTTAGGGGGACTGGAGACAGGTATTGCATCCATATTTCACAGGTGTGTCTATTTGAAACTGGGACTACTGACCTCCAAACCAATACATCAGCCCAGTCTGGTAGTGACAGGGAAGACCTGGGAGACCACCACAGAAAACAAATCTAAGCAATAAGTCTGTTGGAAAAAGAAAAACTCTGCCTTGATCTGTTGACATTTTACAAACATGTTAATAAACAAGTATATTAAGAATATTATAACAGGTATTTTGTTTAGACTCTGCTGAGACTTTGAAGAGATCTTTTGCAGCATTTAGCAAATGTACTGAGTAGTCATGGGATGAAAGCTCTGTGTGTTGTGTTGTGCCAAAAACTGACTTAGACACAGAAGATGAAAATTAATATCAGATGGCCAAATTTCACTGTTAATCATCTGTGCCCCTGCATCTTTAATAAGCAAACAAACAAACTGAGCAGAGATAGATACCTCCTGTAGAGCTTTGGAATTATCCCACACAATAACAATGTACTGAGCTTGGCTAAAGGGACAGCTTGGTTTTTACTGTCCAGTAGCTTAGGGAAGAACTGATACAAGTGTTATTTTCCCTCACATGCAGGTTAGGGAATCTCAGATGAAAGACTATATTGAATAATGGTGTTTAATAGTGCTTCAAGGCTTTTCTTACATTAAGTGATCTGACTACATTGGGCTGCATTAATATCAAGACTCCACTTCTCTCTGACCAGGTTATTTTTTTATATTCTACATGTGGAGGGGTTGATGTTTAACGTCACATTTACTTATTTGACGTTATCTGATGTGACATGGAATTTTGATTTAGCATAGTGATGCAGCAGTGCATGTATATAAGTGCACTTAACAGCATGTAACAGTTGTAATGCACAACTGGGATCCCGGTACAATGGCTGGGTGTCCCCAGCTACTGCAGATGAGTACATGGGTTCAAACTAGCTCAAGCCCTTTGCTTGTCATATATTAACCTGTATCTCACCAGTTTGGCTAGCTCGGGAAGACAGCTGATGTAGCCCAAATGCTACACTCTGGAGCACTGTCTTGATTTAAGTTCAGTTTTTGTGTGTCAGAATTGGACAATCACTTGCCACGTTGCATCGTGAGCTTCATGAGCACAAAGCCCTTGCCTGTCTCCTCAGAACCTTCTCCCACTGTAGGATTTCATTCATCGTTCACAGTTTCTACTTTCTACTTTTGACATTCACAAGATTTGCGGAAGAGGGCTGTAATTTAAGCACCTGCTGTAAGAAAAAAAATTATTTTTGCAATTTATTAGGAAATGTGTTGAAAGGCATGAAAATTAAGCATAACACGGAGGTGGTTATTTCAAATGTAATAGCACAAAATAAAATGGTCAAACCTCAGATTCAAAACCATCCAAAGAGTCCTAGGCTACCTTGCCTCTCATACAAACCCTACTATGTGTCTCCAATCAATTTTATTATTCTTTCCTGTATTATTTCTATTTCTATATACTACTTTGATTGTACATAGTATTCTAAATGTGGGCTTGCTGTGGTTTTCTACCGTGGTTTAATAATACTAAGCCCTGGACCCAGATGGAGCACCAGCCACCTGCTGTATTTTGTTCCATTGCCAGTGAGAAATGAGAAGGAAAAACCAAGAGGGGTCCCGGGCAAAGCATTTTGTGCAGCATCCCTGGCTGATTCGTGCAGTGCTGTACAAGCAGTAAGCTGTCACTCTACACATCTCATGGTACCTTGTTCCGCTTTCTGATGCTTATGCGCATCACCGCATAGCCCAGTTAAGACTGTCGGCTTTTTATTTCATTTCACTGTAAACACAGCCTTTTTCCTTGCAGCTCAGACCACTTAGTACCCTAAAGCTTTAGTGCACTAGAAATAGGGAAGGTTAGGGGAAAGCAGAAGGCTTTATTGGTAAACATACACAAAAAGAGTTGTGCAGAAACAAACATAACCTGGCTGCCTAGTAACGAGAGAAACCTGCTCCAGTTGATCATGAATTTATTTGTTTATCACATCATCAATTGTCTCCTTCATAATCTAAAGACATCACGGCTGGTTAAGCTTTTCCTGGGCAAAACTTGTTAAATACCTTCTCAGTAATCAATAGAAAGTGTGTGTAAGCTATTTAAAGATTTATGCAACAGAACAGAGGTTTAGAATTACCAGTGAGAGATCAGGCTTGACTGTGAGCTCTTCGTTCCAGCTCGCAGCAATGAAATGCCTCTTGAACTCTGCTGCTGGCCAGCAAGGCATGTTCATATGGGATTTCAGGGTAGCCTGAACTCTCTAATTAAGCCAGAGTTGGAGTGAGATAGAAAATACACCCTAGAGACTGACGCAGGGTGTGCAGGCCATGTAGTGTATGAAAATGCTGAGGTTAACAGCTCTGTTGGACTCTGCTAATCACTTGCATTAGCTTTGTTGCTGATTTCATAAGGTGCTACTGTTTCTTTCTGTCACTTCAGATAAACACTTGTGTGCATGCTACAGGAGTCCAGTGATTCCTGGCTGAGCTCAAAATTTGCCTTGATTTACTCTGCTTACTTTGGCCTTTTCACTTTGCTAAATTTTTTCTCATTGCTTTCACTGCTTTAACTGATTTACCCTCTCCCTTTTCTCTCTCTCCTCCCCCCTAAGCCCCACTTCACCCATGCTATCTTAACTACTTTTTTTGAAGGAGCAGCTTGTGCAAGACGAGGGAAAATAAAAGTGCCTTCCCTTGAAAGTGTATCACACTCAATTTTTGGTTCATGTTGCAAGATGATGAGTTGGATCTTTATAAAAATAAGTGCAGCATTTTAGACTTATTGTAAAAATTCTGCAAAAGCATATTAGCTTAATGGAAGAGTAGTGTTACAATAAAGTCAGTGTTCTAATCATGATTTGTTCTGTTCCATAATAAAATGCTCATAAGCAGATGGTGAAACTTGGTATTGGAGTAGAGGTCAAGAATTAGTGGGATTCAGGTAGTAGTTTGACATCTCGATAGACCCAAGATTATTAATTGTTCAAACTCTGAAAAAAGAGGGGGTTCCTTATCTTTCTTTGACTTTAGGCTGCTGTGATGAATCATTAGCAGGAATGAAGAATACTTTTTTATTTATCATTGTGGCATGTTTTCTGGCCGTCTTAATTTAAAATTGTTATTTAATTGGGACTGAGTTGTGGTAAGTGTTAACTGGCGTAGGACTCCAAGGTCATGGTAGAGTATTTGTCTTCATTATTTGTTTCTTCTTCCCTAGAGTGTTTTTTTCAGGTGAGGGTTTAATAATCAAAAAAAACCAAAACAGTCCTCCAATAGATCCATCCACTATGGAAGATGGTTTCCCAAGTGGTTTTTTTTCTCTTTCACTGCTAATTTAGAAAATGGAGCATTGTTGGTCTGTTCTGTCATTTCATTCCATTATCAAGAATATCTTTTTGCATGTTGCTGTGTACACAAACTACCATAGTAGATGTTAATTGTAGTATACAACAGCTAACAGTAATTCTGTAGTTGTCATTTCTGTTGAAAATTATTTTTGGATAAAGCCACTAATCAGAGAGAGCCCTGAATGCTTAATTAACACAGTCTTCAACCACAGTCTTTATCATGAAGTATTTCTGTGCATATTGCTTATTTTAAAGCTGAACCTAAACATGTCATCCACAGTACAAGATAAAAAACATTAGAACAGTTTTTGAGAGGAAACACATGAGAACCAGTCAGGCCATTGCTGATGCTATAGTGTAAATATGGTTGCATTTCCATTATAAGTCCATTTCTTGCACAGTCCTTAAAATAAAAATCATTAAAAGGCCTGTTTTCATATTGATCTTATCAGAAGTAGAATCCTAGAATCATAGAATTTTTAGCTTGGAAGGGACCTTTAAAGGCCATCTATTACACCCCCCCTTCAGTAAGAAGGACATCTTCACTAGATCAGGTTGCTCAGAGCCCCATCAAGCCTGACCTTAGTGACCAGGGATGAGGCCTCCATCACCTTTCTGGGCAACCTATTCCAGTGATCTATGACCCTCATATTGAAGAATATTATTTTTCTAATATCCAACTTAAATCTACCCTTTTCTAAACAATTGAAACAGTTTTAAACAATTACCCCTCATCCTATTGCTTCATGGCCTCGTGAACAGTTCTTTTCCAGCTTTCTTATAGGCACCTTTCAGGTACTGAAAGGCCACTATAAGGTCCCCATGGAGCCTTCTCTTTTCCAAGCTGAACAACCCCAACTCTCTCAGCCTGTCCTCATAGGAGAGGCGCTCCAGCTCTTGGACCATTTTTGTGGCCCTCCTCTGGATGTGCTCCAGCAAGTCCACATCCTTCTTCGGCTGAGGGCTCCAGAGTTGGGACACAGTATTCCAGGTGAGGTCTCACCAGAGCAGAGTACAGGGGCAAAATCACCTCTCTTGATCTGCTGGCCACACTTCTTTTGATGCAGCCCAGGATGTGGTTGGCCTTCCGGCCTGCAACATTGTGCATATATAGGGCTCATTAGTTATTTTTTCAAGTTTTATTAAAGTTTAGATTGTAGAATATATACAATGATATATAAAATATAGTTATGTATATATATATTTATAGTAAACTTTGCTGCACTGACAGCTAAGTTAACTGGTTAGTATGTTCTTTTAGGATTATTCTGTTTGAAGACACTTAATTTTCTCTCTTGGAGACATCATTTCTGTAAATCAAACTGATTTCCAAGTCTTAGGTTTTCAGTGGTGTGTCCTGCATTGTAGCATTTGCATGGTATTTAAAAAGACATAATTTCCTGGAAGTATCTGAGAATTGGTTAATTGAAGTTGTGTTTCCCCTAAACCAATCAAATGCCTCAAAAATCATTCCAAACCCAAGTCCAAACAAAGAAATGGAATAAAAGTATTTGAATTTAAGCACGAAATCCTAGCCCCTTTTTAGTCAGGCCTGGAACTGGTTTCAGAAGAGCTGTGTCACCATGAGCTTCAGCTCAAACTGACTCTGAGTATGAGCCTTTCCCAGTGGAAAATGCAACAAGACAAGACTGAGCTGGGGTACACCTGTGTTCACAAATATGGAATTTCTCTCAGTCAATGCAGACCTATTTGTGTCCTCCTGTTGAGATTGCTAGCAATTGTGATGTAATTACTATGGCCAAAAACTCTACTGTAACTAGTAATTTTGTCTTAGGTTCTGCGAGAAAGATGCTTTCATCAAATGATCTTCAAAAAAAAGCATGCTATTTTAGGGTGAGCACATTTAGATATTCTCACAATCTTCCATTATATTAATGAATGGCTTGTATTAAAAACATTTTAATTAAATAAATCTTTTGATTTTAAATTATTTTTATAAAATGAAATTAATTTAGAATCAGGCTCGCAGAGTCATGTGGTCATCAAATGGGTGAATAAGACAGAAGGAAACCATAATTCTTAATATTGTCATTATAAATGCATGAGAAGAGGCTGTGATATCTCTTGTTTTCCTGGGGAAATTGTACTGGGTTTAGGGAACACTGTTGTTGGTTCCTTTGTGATCTTTAATGTATTAGAGATCTGAGTGGGACCTGAATATTATAAGACTACAGGCAGACAAACTTTCAAAACTGTTCCTCATATATATGGTAACTATCCTGTAGTTCAGATCACTTAGTTTAGAATAATTACATTGACTGTATTTTCAGTTTAGAATTGCTGCAGTTTACCACAGATGCTGCATCATGGCAGAGGCATATTCTGTTATTTGAGAGGCCTACATTTTACTTTGTTTGGAAGACTACGTAAAATTGAAAGGATGAAAACATCTGGTATATAATTATACTTAATTGTGGAATTTAGCTTGAAATATGAACTGCCATATTCATCATCTGTCTCCTCTGAAGGGCATTGTTTAGGTCCCTGTCAGATAAGGGTTTCGTGTAGAAGATTTGGAGGCAAATGTCATGCAGCATATCGTCACATCTGAGACTTGTCAAGTAGCCAAGAGGCTGGAATGATGCCAAGCAGGCTATATTTTATTTATGTATCATTTATACTGTTTGCTATGATACATGGTATGTATCTTTTAGTCTTGTTTGCTATATTTAAAAGAGCTCATTCGGGTGTAAGAAATCGCACTATTGCTGCTTTAGACAGTATGTTTTATTATTACTACACAGCATAAATTTTTAATTACTTGAATTTGGAAAGGACTCTATCCTCCTTCTGCCCCAAAACACACACTGCAAGCTTTCCAGAAGGCTTGGGGACATCTGTAAAGTTTCAAGTCTGAATGAAGTTCCCACTCTTCAGCTTTCACAATTTCTGCTACAGCCCTCACTGAGGCCCTGGAATGCTTTCCCAGATTGCCTTTATTCTCTCTCTTTATTGTGTTGGGACTATTTTGTTTCTAGCTCTTCCCTCATTTATCAGGTTGACTTACAGAATCTTCAGCATTGACCTACTCAACAGTAAAGTTTTTATGCTTTGAATAAGAACATGTATTTTTCCTGCAATCATTTCTGTAATAAAAAGTGTTTTAGTGCTACTAATTTGGCAATATATAATTTGTGTGATAGCAGAGACAGGCATGAAGTGGGAGTGGGTGAGTGTTTACCTAACTCAACCTAATCTACCTTGTAGTGATGACCCTGCTGTCTAGGAGGTCATGTAAACTCTCCCAGGTGATGTATATACCCATCCTTTGTGCGTATGTACATTTCAATGACATTTTACATTAAGGCTAGAATAAATACCAACTGGATGTTTTGCCAAGGGCTTAGTCAGCAGTCTTCAGATTACTGAAATGAAATTAGAGAGAACAAGTGAAATGTCCTGATAGACAAGAAAGAAAAGCATGAAAGGTTCAGAAAAACTTAGAAGTGGAAAGAAACACATTGGTGTACAAAACATCTAGTTTTGAAACTTTCTGTCTAGAAGATTCATAAGGAGAAAAACATTATGTAGTTATATGAGAATTACATCACGTGTATAAAACAAGTGATGTATTTGCAAATGAGTAAAAAAGATGAAATATTTATCAAACTAACAATTTATTTTGAAATATATAATTAAAAACACAACTTTTTATATGGAGGCTAAGGTGTAAAATAGCTGCATTTAATACTCTGGAAAGTAATAAACATCTTAGAAACTAAATCTCTGTGTCTGTCTCTTGAAACAGGATATATACAAGGGAGTATAATAGGATGGTTTCAGGTAGCAAAAAAAAAATCTAGGGAAAGTAACATTACCGGAATTGGCATTTGACTAATGAATCACTTCCCTGGATTGAGTTTCTAGTCTAGAAGGCAAAGAAAATAAACACATCTAAGTCTGGTTTATTAGATGATGTTTGTGATGCAGTTGATGGATGAGGGAAGTAAATGTTAAGTGCTATTACCACAATAAATAACCTTGTGATATTTGAATTGTAAGAGAATCCAGGCCTTTAGACTTTTCTTCTTAATGAAATCTCAGTGAAGAATATGACACTTTTACTACTGAAATATTAAGGACATTTTAGGGCTTAAGGGTCAGAAAGAGTATGGATCCCTTGACCTAATAGACAGAAACAAGATTTACCACCTACTTTTCTCAAGACACAGATATAAAACTCAGTATCACAAGATAGGTAGTGAGAGCTTTTATGCATTTACATCTCTGAACACTAATCAAGTCCAAAATCTAATCTGGTAAACTTGGTTCCATTAAATTTTATAATATCATCATCTTTTTCATATTCTTATACACGTACCACACTGCTCACACCTTTATAAAAGCATTCTACAAAGATATCAGAAATTGTAACTGAACACATTGCATGGTGCAAAAGAATAAAGCAACAGACCCTCTGTGCTTTTGTCTTGTATTTCGCTTGGTAATCATGTGTGGGAAGGATGTGAGAAGGCCTGCAAAGACCTATCTCCTTTAATCATGAGAAAAACATCTTACATTAAGCTTTTCCATCATGTTCAGAATTCTCCTCAGTTTTGCTTTCCTGCAGGGCCATTCAGTGTCACAAGTAGTTGATATAGTCATCAGACAGAGATGGCTTTTTTATTTATTTATTTTCTCTTTTTTTCCCCTTTTTCCTTTTTGTCTTGGTGTCTGCTCTTTAAATATTCCAGAAGTCTGACTTGGATAATTTCCAGATTGTTAAAAATGTTGTTATACTGCTTTCTAGTGGTGGCTGAGAAAATATCTTGTTCTTATTTGGCGGAACTTGCTTGTGATACTGCGTGCACAGTTTTATTCTTTGGATTTAGTGTAATACCAGTGTATTTAGAGCTTTTTTCTTTTCTGTTGCATGGTTTTATATCAGTATAGGCTGCCTTCAGTTAATGTATCCTAGTTGATACCAGTATATGGAAGGGAATTTAAAAACATTGCTGCTTTGCAAGGTGTTGTAACTGAAGGCTGCAGCACTCTGTTTACAATCCAGGCTAGCAGCTGTAATCTCCCCTGGAGATGGGCAAGGAAAATATTCTTTTCCCTCACCTCAGTTGTGACTTAGCTATGTTGGATTGCAGCATGTGTTTCTAAAAAGAAGATACTTTTTAGGGAGGGAGAAAATAATATAAGTAAATCAGAATGTGTGAAGCTCCACCAAAAATCAGTTGGGTAGAGAAAAGTTTCTGTCAGTGAGCAAGATGACTGCTTTTTAAAGCATTCATTGGGAAAGAAGTGATACTGTGCACGAAACAGGAGACAAAGCTGTGTGTGCCTTCAACGTGTTAGTGACATTGGCCTGGTAGTACGGAGACCAAAGAGATCTGCATGCAGCTCTTGCTTTGGCCATCGGTTTCTTGCAGGTGGTCAGGGATGGACCACTTGGTACCAAGGTGGGAGAATGGCTGTGATAGATTTCCATCTCCATCCTTTTGTCTGCTTAGGGAAGGTCTCAATGCAGTTCTTTATGTTCAGCTGTCACTTGAATATTCCCAGTGATGTTTAGTGAAGTTATGGAAGGAATNATTTGCAGTCTGTTTCAACGACACCTTGAGCTGGAGGTCTCAGTGCCCAGCTCTGAGAATGTAACTGAGTCCAACGAGAATAATTATTCCTCATGTTCTTGCAAGGTGCTTGCTGGTTTTCTCTTCAGTTATTTTCTGCACCTACAATCCCAAATCCATTCAGAAAGGGGAATTTTAGCAGAATCCACATTTTCATGTGGGTTTTTTTTTCCTAAAGTAGTTCAGATTCTTTGAAATTGCATTCTGCTGTCAGCTGGTTTTCTTCCAAGACTCCATGAACTTACATACAATATATTGTCTTGGCTTAGGTGGTAAGAAAGAGAAATGGCAGTATCACAGAGTGGCTGTGCCCCCTTCTTATGTTTGTAAAAAGGACAGAATTTGTGATTATGTCATTCACAATCATATTTTCTTGTTACTCATGCTTATTTGTTGATACATTGTAATATGACAATGGAGAAATGTAATATGTCAAATAATTTTTAAAAAGTAAATCTGTTCTGAGTACACAGAATGTTTTCCCTGTAATACTTGCTGCTGTTAATAGTGGTTGTGTCTATGACTCCCCTGTGCATTAAAATGAAAATATATCCCTTTGTGTTTAGACGGAGATATACCCAGATGTAGTATTATATAACATTTAGAATGTCATTATTGAAAATTGATTCAGCCTACAGTGAGTCAAATTCGAGACATCTGGTTATCAGGGTTCAAAATACCCATCTTATATGTTCATGGAATTTTATATATTTTTTGTAGCTTGCAAAATCTCAGAACTAGACTGTACTGAACGACTGTAGCCAATGACCCACTCATTTTCCTGTCCCAAATTAAACTTTAGTTATTTCACCAACTGTTACCAAAGGGATATATACATATAACGATAGAAAAATGCTGTTCTCTTTCATGTCAGAGCCATTCATAGCAATTTCTGATTCCCATAAAAATTGTCAGACTGAAACTGTGCAGGTGGTTTCAGAAGGCATACTCTTGCAAACTATGCTAGGCTGGTTAAGAAATGAGTAAATCTCCACTATGTTCTTTAGATCTCTGCAAGAAATTAAGCCCTTTAAAGAAGGGATCATGGAGAGAAACCATCCCTGTACTCCAGGCACGTCAGCTTACCATGGGAACGCAAGCTGCTATTACTCACATGCTCACCAGAGCCAAACACAGGGGATATCACTGTCCGCAGAGCTTTGGCTTATACAACCCGTTGCGTTTTGGTGCCTGCCCCAGCCTCGCTCTCCTGGGTTTAAGCCATTGTTTATTGTGAGCAGCACTGGAGAATCCAGCCATTTGAATTCCCCTGTCAGAGACTAATATACAAGGTTTTCCAAAGGATTTGGATTTTTATTGCGTTTATTTATAGAGACTGTTCTAGAAGTTTAATTGGGCCTGAAATTTTTTAGAAAGCTGAAGGCTGTAAGCAATTTCTGTAACTACCAGTGACAAGGTGTTTCCTTTCAAAACAAACCAGCAAAGCTCCTGTAAATAACTAGCAACATAATTTCTTTCTTTTGAGTCAGAAATGACTATTGGCTTTCAGTGGTAAATTGCAGCTGAAGTTATTCTGTCTGTGTTCAGAACGGCAAAATAAAAATAAGATGAACTCAAACACCAAGCAATTCTCCTGTGCTTAACCAGTTTAAATATTTTACTGTCTTATTTAATGAAACTAAAAGCTGTTTGTGTTTATGCTCGCTGTTAGTGAGGATGACATGTTTTTACCCGTGGTTGGAGTATTAACTCTGCTCAACAATAATTCAGTTTAGTTAGGAATTTGCCCTAATCTGAATGAAAATACACAGAAAAAGACAGGAAAGCTAGGAAAAACTCATGATTTTGCTAGACCATTTTATTTACCAAGGACAGTGTTATGCACAAGTATAGAGGCAATCTAAGGAAAGCCCAGCTCCCTAAAACACTCCAAGGGATTTCCTAGCCAGAGGTGGTAACTTTGAATTTAATGGCATTTAGCAGGAGCAGAGGTTGCCCATTAAATTTTCTAAATATTTTTTTGAAGTCCTGTAAACTTCTGGTACCTTCTCTGTTTTGTGTCAGTAAGTACAATGGCTTCTTCAGCTTTTGAGAAGAAGAAAATATTCCAGATGTTACAAATATGCCATCTGCTCCTGCCTACTTTTTCTGCGCCATGGCTCTTGTTTTACAGCTGGAGAATAGTTCTTCCTATCCTTGAGTAACCTCCTCTTAGGTATTACTATTTTTAATCCAGCCAACATGCTAGAGAGCTGATATTTCTGAATACGAAACAGGATGTTGTGCTCAGTCAAGTGCAAAGGCTCTTGAACTCAGCAGTTGTGTATGTGTAAGTAAAAGCTGTGGGCATCAAAGTGTTGATGAAAGTTCTTGCTGTAGTGATACATAGTCAGGGTCATCTTTTGGTGCATCTATGTAATACTTAGACACAAACAGACAACCTGCTTGGAGACTTGTTCTTCATCAAATACATATAGTCATCATTTTTTTTGGTTTGGTTTTTGTTATAGCAAAACAAAACGGAAAAGGATAGAAAAATGGTGGTATCCAAAACCTAATTGATTACAAGGATTTTGGATCTCCCTTCCCCACTGATGGTACTTCTACACTAGTTGGTTGATTTCAGTTGGTATACAGCTAATTAATCCCAGAGAAAGACAGAAGAAATCAATCTCTATTCTTTATTGGTAATACGACATTTTGATATTTATGAATAGGGATGCTGCTTACCCCTGGTTCTGCATTTAAAGCATATGAGGAATAAACTTGTGCTGCCTAGTTAACCTAAGCAATATCAAACCCTGGGCATAATGTCTTGCATAGCTTAAGTGTAAACCACCATGATAGGAAATCCATATTAGGTTACTACAGTATCCTGCTTTTGCCAAGTTTACCCTCGTACAGTGCAGAGGCATCTGGGAGGAAAAAAGTGAACCTGTATCTTTTGGGGTACAGTCATCTGACTTGCCCTGTCATCCTTTTTTGGGTGTTTTGGATTTTGTACCCATTCCTGTATGTTGGGGCTGCAGAGGGAGAGCTGGGGGAGGAGGGATTGAAGGACCAACAGACCCCGGGGAAGGTCTGCAGCATTGCCGCTGCAGTTTGAGAGGGATGGCGGCCCAAGGGATGGAGGAGTTTGCAGGCCAACCGTATTAGCACTTCTTCTAACTGCTTGGGCTGAAATTACTGCTTGATTCCAGTTAAATGTACTGGTTCAAGAATGAGGCAAAACTTGGACAAAAGAACAGCCAATGAGTGGCATATGTGGAGTGGTGCTTTTTTCTCTCTCCCCCACTCCCTCCCCCTCCTTTCTCTCTCATCTTTTATCAGCAGTTTACATGCTCGTATGTTGATTCTTAGGACACAATGCAATTTCATTGTCCCAAAGCAGCAATCTCCTGCCTATCATTCAGCATGAAGCCTGAATTATTACATGCACAATACTACAGGCCCGAAATAACATAACCTGAACTACATAGTTGATTACAAATGGTGGCTGTGCTGTTGCCCAAGCCATTCTCTTTTATTTCGAAATGTGTTTGAGCGAGCCCTGTCACCACCTGGTCGTGCGTGCCTTCCCCAGCAGTGCCAGGAGCAGCTCTGGGTGAGGTGGGAGAACTAGGAGCAGCTGCTCTGCCTTCCTGGAGCAGCAGCCCTCCCTGACCATTTGTTGCCTTCGTTTGTGACATTTCTGCCTTTTGTTTTCATGCAGTGTATGTTCAAAGACCTCCTCAGGGGCTGCCTAGGAGAGCTTTGCCAAAACCAGAAAAGCTGAAACTCCCAAAGTATAACTCCAGGCACGTGAAGAAATAAAACGTGGTGAGGACAAGGTTTAGGATAGGACATAATGTCTGTATGCATTGGGTTGGAGTTTTTTGTGATGCTACCTGACATGTCTAGGCTATAATGAAGGCATCACCTATCTTTTGCAAAGCCTTTGGCTACCGCAGATGAGGATGACTATGTGAGAATTAAAGGCAGAGGTTCAGTGCAGCCACAGTGAAATCTGCTGTCCATCCTGAAACAAGTTGTTAGTGCTGTTAGCAGCAAATCCCGCACACTGCTGCCAGGTTCAGCTGTACATAGCTTCTCACATCACCAACACATATTGCTTTCCTCTTACCCAAAATGTGAGGTGCTGAGGTGATGCAGTGGGGTTTGTCAGAGGCATGGTGAGATACAGGAGCCTGACTGTGAACAAAATGGGGTTTTGATTGCTTTCAGTGGCAATGCAACCAAAGCCCGGCATATTGATTTTATTAATTTGTTTAGGTGCGTTTGTCTGTCGACGTCTTTTACGCGTGAAGCTGGTCAGGTGAGCCAGAGTACCTGTTAATTTCTGTTGACATTGTTTATGAAGATCAGGTTGACATTTCAGGAGAAGTCTTTTGGATCTGCCTGTTCATTCCTGCATTTGAGCATTTATTACCCTAGCACCGCTTCTGTGAGCCTTGGCCATGTATTCCTCCCTGAGTCTGATAGAGAGACAGACAGACCCCTTTCTCAGATCTGTACTTCAGCCAACATTCTGTACTCATTCACTTCTTTCTCACTTGCAACTTAGAAATTTGGAGTCGATGTGGTTTGACTTCAGGAGCCAACCTTCGGGCTGCAGTGGGACCTGGTACCGGGCATTGACCACCGGCACTGGGTGATGGTAGGCTGCTGGGGTGGTACCGCTTCTTTTTTTTCTGCATGGGTATGCGAAGCTTGTAACGGATAGAGAAGAGTTTTATAGCTAGGGACAACTTTCCTGTTCAAGCCGGGTAAAAGGGTTCAAGCGGCGACTCCAGGCAAAAGGCAGGTGCCGGGATGGATGTCCCTGCTCCAGCTCTGTTCTGCCATCTAGCGCTGCCCATGGCGAACCCACCTTCAGCCCGGAGAGCTCGGGGGCCTTTTTCAGGAGGCAAAAAACTAAACAAAATTAAAGCCTGTGAACGAGATGCAGAAACGGCGTTTGTCAGCATGAAACAAAGGTGACAGAACAGGGGTAAGGCTCGATGCAAATGGCACTTTATGTGTTCTGTGTGAAACTGCTCTTGAAGACGGTAAATTACCTGGCTGTTGCCGAGGCAAACGTTTTACACCAGTAGTGCTGTAAAATAATTTATTATGGTCCCATGATTTTGGGCTCTCTTTTGTTTAGCTAAGAGGAAATTTATTTTAAGACTGAATCCAGATGTTCTGTACAGTGTATCTGTTACCCTAAATAGTCACCGAGCACTTTGGATAACTAGCTCTCAGATTCTGTTTTATTTTTTTTGACTGTTTCACACTTGTATTTGTGCCCTGCTTCACTTCTGAATATTTAGTTGATTATATAGGCTTTTAAAACTAGAAAATGTTTGGTTCTATTTCAGATCTTACAAGATGGGGTCGTCTTTAGCAGACAGATTACTTCTCCCTGGGGAAGGTGTGGAAACTTATTTAACTGGTAGTTATAGTGCAGCACAGTCTTCGGTGTTGATGGGATCCCTGTTGAACTCTGGGGCAAAAAACCCAAACAAACAGTTAAATAGAAATTTTTAATGTCCTGTTTTAAAATTAATTTACACTTTTAATTTATAAAGTTTCAGGTTAGGAAAGTGATTCTTAATGATTTCTTTGAATCTTGTGTAGTCACTGTTTTCTGCCACTAAGTTCTACTTGACTGGTAGTTTTTCTATATTGGATTTGGTTGGAGGTTTTTTTTTTTGAGGGGGGGGGAGGGGTGGGGGGGCAAATGGACTGTTGTTTATTTGTTTACAAATTTGTGTTGAATTATAACCAGTAGTGGGTATTACTGAGGAAAAAACCCCAACCAAACAAACCAAACATTTTGAGAAATGTAAAGTATAACAATGAAGAGCAAGTCTGTATCATTTTTATATTTGTCTGCAGACAGGGAGGAGATGGGAAGAAGGGTGACTTCACTTTAACAATAGATAGAATCACTTGGGTTGGAAGAGACCTTTAAGATTATCAAGTCCAACCACAGCCTAGCCCTGACCAGTCAAGCTCTAGATTATGCCCTTCAGCACATCATCTATTTACCTTTTAAATCCCTCCAGGGGTGGCGACTCCACCACGCTCCTGGGCAGGCTGTTCCAATGTCTGAAAACTCTGGAACGTAATAATACATTTGGCTATGACAAACTGAAGGAAAGGCATTGCCCACACTGGGAGCCAGAATGTATTTTGTCTGGGAAGCTAAGCTGTGCTAGGCCTTTCTACTTTTTGAATGGAAGACCATTTGCAGACTTCAAGTAAATCACATGCTGGAAATTGTGATTCATCACAAGACTGAAAGTGGTGGGAATAGCAGGAAGTAGTTTTCTCCCAGCTACATAGAAGAGGCAAAGAAAATGATGGAATACAGAGGTTTAAAAGAGATACAGAGAGAAAATCAAAGAGAAAGGAAAATGCAAAAGAAAATGAAAGAAATGCAAAGCATTTAAAATAGAATACATAAACTACATTTTATATTTAATAAGGATGAGATTCATAAACAGTAACATCACTTCCATACTCTTTGACTTTGGGGTTACAATAATTTGCTGGAAGACATTTTCTTTAGCCTTAAGCAGGTTCAATTCCTATTTTAAAATCTGAAACACACTCTTTGTATGTTGCTTTCTTATAAAAATTTACATATGAAGTGGGAATGCATAAAATAACTCCATAAAAAGCCAAAAGACAGTAGCGTTTGGTATGCATGATGGATTCTCCATAGTGTTCCTAATCTTCCTTATCCAATTTTAATACTATCTCTGATCAATCCCTGAGCATTGTCCTCTAAAAGCATAGTCTTATATAAAAGCTGAAAGGTGATAAGGAAAACATTATCATTATTAGAAATGTACCCTATATTTTTTCAGTATCTCTATTTAGCACTGCACAGATTTTCATGGTTTATCCATTTTTGGGTTTCTTGTTTGGGTTTTTTTGTTTTGTTTCCAAATATTTAGCAAAGGGTGATATTTCATTACCTACTCAGTGATTGCTATATTTCACTGTAATATGAGACTGTTCAGAGTCCTTTGGGATAAACTACTATGTTAATACAAAATTACATTCAATGGTAGCATTTAACTAAATTAATCAAGTTATTAGGGCGTTTAACCAAGAACTTGACAGTTTCAGTGGTTAGAAATTATGGCTCAAGGAGCATCTTGTGCTAAGAATTACAGCTCTGATTCAGTTCTTATTTACCTATGCATGGTAGAAGAAAGAATTAAACATTTAAGAAAGTAATAAAAATCAGCTGTTTTTCCAAATTTTGGCAAATTCACAGAACTTCCTGTAATGAAGGCATTCTGACAATTTTGTTCCATTTATGAAAGCTTACAGCTCATGCACATGAAGGGCATGATATAGTCTTCTTTTGGAGTTACATTGTAGGATAATTACAATTGCATAAAATCTCATGTTTCAAATCAATCATACTCAAGCCTAGAGCTTTTTTTTTTTTTTATCTAAGCAATTCCTCCTGCAGCTTTCTGGTTATTTTCTATGAGAAGAGCTAGCAGGATAAAATTAAACCAGATTAAAATGTCCTGATGGCATGTTGAGCAGTACAGTACAGCACAGTGCAGATCTCCAGGAAAAGGATGGATCAGGAATTGTCCATCTTCTCTCTTTGGTGATACCACATTTCCACATTTTCTTCAGATTTGGATCCTTTTTTGGTCCCTGTGGTAACTAAAAGTATTAGGGACAAAAAAAAGTCCAAACCATCAAACAAACAAAATCAATGCAAACAAACAAAAAACCCCAAACAAACAAAAAAAAAGCACAAAAAACCCCAAACTCCGTAAATGTTTGGCTGCCTTTCCCTTTGAGAAGGAAGAGAAAAAAAGGCGTCCTTGAAAAGACAGTTCTTAATTTCTTAGCACCTTTAAAATGTCAGTAACAATAGGTGTTTTATCTCTACTGTTTTGAAGAGAGGAAAGCAAATCCTGTTTGTCTCCCCTTTTTTTCTTTTTTTTTAAATGTAACATTTTGAACGGTAATGTAATCTTTCACACACTTTCTATGTCCAAGTATGCCACAAGTTTTTCTGATACATGGACTGCTTGTCCTCAAAGAGCTTCTTGAGCTGCAGCCCAAAGCAGCCTTAGAGCATGTGAAGCTCTGCAGTAGTTCACCTCTGACCTGTAATCCACAAACTTTCAGTGTTTTTTTTTTTTTTTTCTCCTTTCTTGGAAATATGATCCTGTCCCCCGCTATTTCTATGTTGTATACTTACAAAGTGAAAAACCCACCGCTTTGTATTGCTTTCTGTCAGATGTGGCTCATAACCATTAATAGCTAACTTTATGTTTGGAGAATAGGATTTTTGCTCCTTTTTCTTGGTGCTATCAAACGTAAAATTTATTTATAAAACATTCCATGTTCAACATTTTAATTTTCTTATTTGAAGCAACTTATGACTGAAAGTGAAAAATCAAGCACTGAATGTTCATTTTCAATGTGTTTATGAGTTATCTAAGAAAATTGCCTGCTGCTAATGCGGAAGGTTCTTATCCTGTAAGTCAGGTCTTTGTGAATATGTTTCTGCTACCATTAATGTAAACTGATTTTATTGGGGTTCAGCTATACAAAAAAATCTCATACTGTCTGAATTTTATAACACACAGCACCCAGTCTTGTCTTTATTCCTTTCACAATAATTTCTCAGCATCCAGCCACATCTGTATTCTTCATGGATAAACAGGATTATTTGTTTTCAAGTCAAAATCAACATACCTATTCAGAACTGTCAGGTATGGATACATTATTTATGCAGTAGTAAAAACAACTCTGATGGGTAAGTATGTTCAACTGCGTATTGAGATGGCACAACATAGCTCTGTTATTTTTCTAGTTGGCTGCAGACAATTTTTTTACATTTCATGTGGAAATTTGCATCTCAAAAAGAAGAGATGATGTGTTTGCGATGCAGTAATTTCAAATCCTTTGTAATTGCGTTTTTGTATTCCCTAATGCTTTGTCATTTTGAATCCAAATTTTTAACATTTGTATCTTGATAATTGTCTGCATTCTGGTTAAAAGAAATAAAAAAGGTTTGCATAATTACCACTAATGGAAAGAAAGAAAAACACAGAGGAAAAAAAAAATCTATCTTACAGTAGGTTTAAAGATGTTTAGATATTCAATTTGATAACACTGAAATAAAAGCTTTTTGTGCTCTTGTCCTCAGAAGTGGAACATTTTCACTGTGGAGGGAGAGAGAGAGCAAGTGCCCCTCAGTAAAGCATGCTCTTAAACTTTCTCCAGCATTGTGGTCTAAAAACACTTGGTGGGTTTAAACAATATGGTGTGTTTTAAGCATAGCAAACTTGATGTACTCTAAAGGGTACAAGATAAAAGAATATTTTGCACTGAGTTCAGACCAACATTGTGGTTTATGGTGAAACAGCAGGCAAAACAAGTAGTAAAGCTTATCTTTCTTGGATTTCTTTCTCCTTCCTCCCCCATCACATGCCTCTCCCAGTGACTGCAGATGAAGAAGTATGTAAATTTTTTTTTTAAAATTTTCTCGGTCCTCATTTCCCCCATAGTGCCTCCTGAAACAGATTACGTTTTCCGACATCCATGTATTTGCTGTGTTGCTGCACCAGCCTTTCTCCCATAGTGCTCAGACCATTTAAAGAGCAATATGGAAAGGCTCCTGTTCTCAACTTGTACTAGACAATTACCACAAAATTAACAGCTTGCTTACTGTTACAAATTACAGGAGTTAGCTCTTAGCTCTATTAACACATATGTATATTGTTTCTTAAATATTTGCACTTCAAATTCTGCTGATAAACCTGTAGGGAGAGAAAAGCAGCAGAATAAAACAGAGGTTATCCAGGCATTTTGGGATGGGAATAAACATGGAAAGGCTTAGAGCAGAGACCTGCCCAAGGAGAATTACCTAAAAGGTGTGATGGGAAGGAAAAATGAGAAGGAAAGAAAAGGAAGAAAATTGGATTCAATTTTTTTCTTTTTTCTTGGGTAGAAATGGCTCTTTCAGAAAGTAAAAGAGCACCAGAAAAGGCTGCTAAGAAATTAATATCAGTGCCTTGCCATATTAATCAGTAGTAAAGAGCTTTATTTTGCCCCAGCATGTTAATATTAAAAGACTGCAAATTCAAAGTTTAATTTATTTTATTGTTTTTCAATCCTTTCATCATCAAATCCCAAATGTAATGGAGGTGTACAATTTTACCTTNATATGTACTACAACCCATTGGGCTGCAGCTGTGAAGGGGTTCGTTCCCACTGACAGCTTCACACTCCAGATGCCTCTCTGACTGATTCAAGCCACCTAAACAAGTTACTAATTCCAACTTGCAGTTACAAAGCTGTATACTGTAAATAAACACATCTGTGACCTCGTTATTTGGCTATTGGTAGAAATATATCCTTGAAATCAATTTATCATCATTGAGTTCTATTTTGCATTCTTCCACATGGGCACCAAAATCCAATGAGATCAATTTTATTTCCAGAATGAAACAAATACATTTATATAACTGACAATCCAAGGTGTCAGCAAAGCATCTACTCAGTACTCAATCTCCATTACTTTAAACAGATAAAGTTTCATAATTTATTACATCAGTATTACTGGCATCTTTTTCAATTATTGGAAGCACTTGTAATATTAATTAAGAAAAAAAATGTGTTTTGACAAAATGCTCAGCTTGCAGAATAAATTTTCATTGAGAGATGTTCTTTCTTTTAAAAGCATGAAATTGGCAAAATAAGAAATAAACCTTGCAACTTCTCTTCCTAGACATGCTACTGCCTTCTTCAATAAGTGCATGAAGAAAAAATGTGCTACTCCTTATAAAAACAGAGGTATTCTGCCCTTGTTAGCAGTGTTTTCTGAAATACTAGATTTGCAGACGCATGGATCAGTCAGTAAAGATAAAAATATATCTTATGCTTCATTAAATATCATAGTTCACTGATATTTCTTTTGATATTATTTGTTCTCTAAAACTCTTCTGTTGCCTACAAGCATTTCACAGTTCAGTAGTCGGAAATGAGATTTTGATGTTCAACCCTAACTCAGCTGCTAGGCATTGCATATTCTATGTGAAGGTCAGGTTATCGTTGACTCACAGAATCCACTGGGATATACAGCGCACAGAATATTTCTATTTCTTGTGCTCAGGGAATGTTCCCCACACCTGCTGCTCTCACCTGGCTGTTGTTGCCTGAAGGATTAGTTTTCTTATTACTGAATTGGGTTTTAATGTATTTCAAGATACTTTTCTGGAAATACTTGAGCTCTGATCCAATACTAAGGTCATACAGAATATAAATAAGAAGATTCTCTAAAGTTGACTCAGCTCACAATAATTTTGTGGGTGCATCGTTGCCTGCAGCCTTGGTTCCAGTTACTTCGGCCACTCTGACTGGGAGCCAGCTCCTCACAGTCCCTTGAAAGCCCTTCCCCCCTGCTCAGAAGCCCACAGCTCCGCTACCTGCAGGTAACCAGTTTTTAAGACTTTGAATTTCTATCCCTGAATGGAAACTATTTCTCTGTTAAAGGACCTAGACATATTTTTCAGAAGAAATAATTTGGTATGTTTCTGTTAAGATGGGAAATCTGTTAACAGCAAACCCAGAAACTGTTGTTTTGCAAGAGACAATTTTGGAATACGATGTATTCCTTCAGAATCTGTATTCTCCTGTCTTTCAGTAACTACCTGTAGTTTGACTGCATCTGGACTATGGCTAGTACAGTTTTAGGAAAAAAAGCAGAAGCCTGAAGGGTTGTCCCACCTCTACCAGCTGCTGGGCCACCTGCCAGCTCTATCTAGGCAGGTGCAGTCAGGGATCTGGCATCCTCTGAGCACAGATGCAGCATCCCACAGTTCTGAAGGCAAGGAGAGGTGAGGTGTGAATAGCAGCTACCTCCTACAGACTTTGTGCCTCTCATTAACAAGTAACATGCATAAAAATGAATAATAAGAAGATGTAAAATTGTGTCAGCATCTAGGTCAGTTGTTTGGGGTTTTTTTTTTTTTTCCTTCTTCACTTGTTGATGAGGCAGAAACACTCAGACATCATCCACAAAGAATTTATTTATAAACCAATGCAAGAACAAAGTACAGAGAACAAAATGAAATCCAGAGAAATCTCCTGGCAAGCTGAAGAAAATGTTTGCATCTATTTTTTATGAAGTGGTTTCTAAAATACCATGCTGGAATAGACAACTTATTTTAAATGTTTCTTTAAGCTGTGACATTCTTCTTGGATGGAAAATTTCCTTTTAAATCAAGCCCACCAAATTCTGGAGTAAACCTGGTGGTAGTTTTCACCCCTGACTCACATAAGGCTGGTTTTACATCCTAGCAGATAGGCTGGTTGGTTGACCCTTTCCATCTCTTCCTCTCCTGTCAGGGATCTTGTACAGATGGCCCTGTAACAGGCTGGAGCCCTGTAGTGGGTGAAGATATTGGTAAATTTCAGGCAACTGGAAAAATGGGTGTTACCTGATTTACTTTCTTATTTCTGAGTCCGTTTCTGTGCTTTGTTGACTATATTTAGCAGCCTGCACATTCCAGTATCTCTGGCTTTTCCCAGCACTTCACAGCTGATGGCAGTATCGTGCATAACTCAGTCCTTCCCTGAGTTGTGACTTTGCTCCTAGAAATTGCGTAGGTGTCTTATCTAAGTGATTAAAGCAACTCTTGACGAACACTTGATTTAAAACGTTTAGAGATTTGGCTCACCCTT
Organism: Heliornis fulica; assembly: GCA_013399135.1. Classification (NCBI taxonomy): domain Eukaryota; kingdom Metazoa; phylum Chordata; class Aves; order Gruiformes; family Heliornithidae; genus Heliornis; species Heliornis fulica. Next base: position 432,673 of record VXBZ01004158.1, on the reverse strand, counting down.
TGAAAGTCATCATTATAGAAACAAAGGATAGAAGTCTTGGGATAGAGGCATGATGCTAGGAGCATTTATTTTGAAAATGATGACGGAGAATGTTAAACAGGAATTGGGGAGGTTGCCAAATCTAATTGGGAAGAATACTGTGGGGGAAAAGGATGGATATTAAGAGGGTGGGAGGGAGGCAGAGTAAAAGCCATAAATTTTTCATCAGGAAGGATCATTCTAGCAGAGCTGACTCAGGGCTTCTCTTCAATGTAGGCAAAAATAAATTTTGCTCTCCCAGCTTCCGTGGAGTAGAGGTTTGACAGAGTGCTGCCTGAAGGGCAAGGAGAAGTTTTTTAACTTCACACTGGTCATGCCAAGAGCCGTTAGGTAGGCAAAGGGTAGTACCTGCTCCTGTGGGTAGAAAATTGAAAATGAGAAATGCATCCTGCCAGCAGGGTCTGCTGCCATCATTGACTGTAACCTCTCCCTTGTACTAGCAGCTGGACTAGTTTTCCAGGACTGTGTTGTAGGCTAACAACTCAGGGAGAGGGAGTGAAGGCCTAGGCAAGCTTTCATTACCCCTTTCAATGCTGTCTTGATATAAGTAAATTGAAAAAAAATAATACCTAACATAACTTCATTGACTTAGAATTAACAATCTGAAGCCTATGTAAATAACTGCCAACTGATGTTGAATCCTGGTGTATTTTGTCCAGGACCACTTCTTTATCATGCTGTTTATGTACATCATGAATGGTTTTACCATGGGTTGCACAAGCTGTGATCATGGCTTCTGTCACCTGTCATTTTCAGTGGATGTGTATGAGTTAATGGTACAACAGTGAAGAGCAGAAGGTGTAGAAGCTGCAGACAGCAGTAGGAAATGTTAGAAAAGCTATAAATCCTGTGATTAAAGGGATGAAACAGTCTTTTGTTACTGGGCTTTAACACTAGGCTCATTTTAATCCTTGGCTGTTGCTTCAGGCTAATGGAGTAATTGAGAACCCACCAATTTTAGTGTGTTTGTGGAGATTTGGGGCCAAATGCTAATATTCCTTTTCCTTGTTATGTTCAGAATCAGGTTTGCTTGAAAATCATTATTCTTATGATTCAGTTTTAGAACAGAAACAGGATGAAATGCTTTAGTAGGTTGTACTCTAACACCTCCTTCATATATGCCTTGTGTTAAGATAAGTGAAATATCATTCAGCATAACAAAATATCTTAGGTATTCCTCATTCCAAGATGTCACTGCAAAAAGAGCTTTGTTTTAACAGACAACAGTAAACAAAACAAGAGATCTGAAAGTTTTACATTGATTTTAGTTGTAAAGTTGCCATACGTGCACATTCACCGTGAAGCAAAGTCAGCAGAAGACTGAAGTACCACATAAATCTTTTACTAGCTGGAAAGCACAAAGAATGTCTGTAGGGCTAATGTTCTGGCCTCTCGTCCCTTCCCACCTCCCATGAAGTGTGTTAAATAAAGATATTTGGTTTGAGTTCTGGATACCAAAATTAAAAATTAATCCACCAGAGAAGGCTGAAAATTTTTGAATTAGATGTTGGGTTGTATTATCTTTGGATATAGTACATTTTTAATTTGGGGAAGCTAAATTAAAAAATATTTTTGGAACAGTCCTGCATTTAATACATTCTTTTTAAACTGAAGTAACTCTTGAAGTTAAAATGTTTTCAAGCATATCGATTTCAGGGTGGTGGTGGAAGGAAAACTATTTTAGAGGCTTTTTGAGACATCTAGCCTCTGAAAGGTCTATTGAGCAAGGAGTTTTTCCACCCACCTTTGTAAAGCAGTATGGCTGCTAATCTAAATTTATCAGGATATGAAACATTGATCATGACCCATGAAATGTTGTATCCAACTGAAAGTATTTTGTGTATGGAGAGCGGCTTTTATTCGTTCCTCAAAGGGGCTATGTGCAGACTTTCTTAATAGTCCTTGGGCTGATTTTTGTGTTGCTGAAATGGACTGGCAAGTAAGAGCTTGCGTTTCTGCCTTACTCAGTGACAAATAGAAATTGGAAAACACTTTTGAGTGTTATGGTTGAAAACCTGCTTCTCTGAAGATTTAAGATGCTAAGGAAGTGTTATAAGAGCAAGTGAGGTAATGTTTTTATACAATTGATGCAGTCATCATCGGTTCATCGCTTGATCAACTAATAGCACAGTTATCAGTGAAAATTTCACAGACCACTCTACAGTTACTTCTGCACTGAATTGTAGTGGTGAAGTTCAGATACAGTATGGCTGTCATCGTAATTCTTGATTAAAAATGGCTTAATTCTTACTGTATGCTTACTAAACCTGAACTTAGAATCCTGCCCACCCCCCACTTACTTTTTCTTTCCATTCAGGTGCAGCCAAGCTTTCTGAGATTTATCATTTTCTTCTCATATAAGTCATGAAAAACGAAGCTTATGTGTGGACAGCCTTCAGTACTTTTCACCTAAAGCTGTGAGGAAATGAAAGCAGGGATGATGGAGGTTAATGCCCTCTCCTCACACTGACTGCAGTATTGAATATTGCCTACATTTTTCCTTGGAGCATTTCACACCTAATATTCTGCAGATTCAGCTCTCTAATCCTCCTCTGCAGATGTAACCCAAAGACAGGGTGGGCCTGCCAGAAAGTTTTAGTCACAATAGAGGAATAAAAACCTGGCCTGAGAAAACCATCAAGATCTTCCAAGACCCAAGATCCTAATACTGATCTGCCTGGATCTGGCTTGCAGAGAACTCAAAACTATTTTAGACACTGGCAGAGATTTCCCTTGGTTTTCTCTGATCAGAGTATGTGTGTATGTATTGTGCATGAAAGACTAGTTTTAACTTTTCTTTTCATGTGTCTTTGGGGTTTTTATGGATAAAATAGTTTTGATGCACTATTATAATTTTTTTTTGCTCTGTTTCAATCATTTGTCAGAACTAATTGAAATACCTTGGTTGTTCCTTCATGTCTCTGAATTATAAATGGTGCCCTTCCGAGATGATTTACCAGATAGGTAAGATGAAGTTATGAACACTTAAGTGAGAAATTGGAAGAAAATATGTTTTCTTATTTTAAATTAGAACAGTTGCCACCCAGATATTGCTAAAGTTAAAGAAGTGTTGCATTTATGTCTGCTTCTGACTAACAGTATAAAAGCAGTCACCCTAATATACGTTTTAATTTATCTTTGGTACAGATGTTCTGATAATTGCTCCTAAAGTTTCATGATCCATGCCTTTCTGGTGTGCAGATCTGCTCTGCTACATGGTGCTCTTTCCTGAATAAACTTACCGGAGCTAGTGGAGAGGGCAGTGGCTATGTCAGTACTGCTGTTCCTTGTGAACATGTGAGCCTAATGCTCTGTGATATATTTAGGTGGTTTGGGGTTTAAAGTCTAGGCATTGTTGACCTCCAACCACTAAGGCCTCAGTTTACCTAGGTCTTCTAACTGAGGTATTGCTTCATGTATCAATTGAGTCAAAGTAAATTGACACTGTTGACAAAAGCGATGGCTGTGCTCTCCCCAGTGCTCTCCAGCAGGCACCCTTGCTGCTTCCCTTGAGCCAGCTTGATTGTTAGCGAAGCTACCTGGTCAGTCAGCTCCAAGAATTGATCAGGCTATCCCTCATAAACCCTAAAAAAAAATGAGAAAAGCTTAAAAAAAAAAAAAAACAAACCCAAAATTTTTTAGTCAGATCAGCTTAGCTCATATTGGCGGAAGCCTTATGGAATGGTTTTGTTACTATATTAATAACATTGAGATTATATTTTTGTTTGCTGATATAAAAGTCATTACACTGCAGGTGCTATTTGCTTTTAACGCACTTCTGTGCAGCAGGAGTAACTCAAGTAATGTAGGTACATTAATATATAATAATAATATGCAATAAGTGTATCTTAGAAGGCGCATATGTATACGAACACACGTAAATGCAAGCATGCACATTCTAATACTGTAACTGCACAGAACCAGATTTAAGGGATGTTTCAAATTAAATTCTTAGGTAAAATTTCAAGAAATACAAGGCAACTCTTAAGATACTGGGGTAGAAGAAACGTGGAATAATCATCTGAAGATACTAGCAATGTTTTTAGGGCCTTATCAGTCAATATCAGTTTACAGGGTGCTCATTTATATTTTTCCTAGAGCAGGCAGAAGCCATTGGCAAAAACCTCAGACAGGAGAAAAGGAGGGAGTTGCTAGAAACTAACTAAACCTGAGGATTTCCATTCATCCAAATATTTATCAATGACATCATGCCCCCAAGTTGTTCACAGTCTCCATTAAAAATCCCATATATCGAAAGAATTCAAACATTCTGCAAAATTATTGGGTTTTTTTGTTTTGGTTTTTTTTGGTGAGACAGTCCAGGAACACCAACCAGTTAAACTTTGAAGACTGTCTCCTGGATTGATATGATCCAGGTAAATCAAGTAAAATATTTAGTTTATGCCAGCACTAGGAAAAGGGTCAGGGGACAGGGTGAACTGAAGTGCGTTTTCTAATCACAACCTCCCTTCAGCCCCTTTTTCTAAACTAAATAAAACCTCACTGGGCGAAGAATAAAGCAATCACACCAAATCCATCAGATCCTGTGGAGGTACCAGTGACACCTTGCTGTCAGCAGTATCAGAGACCGTTGATAACATGAACATGGACACCTGACCTTTGTCCACAGCTGATGGAAATCTTTGATCAAGGGTACAAGTGTTGTACTAAACTGACTCCTGTCTGAAATCAAAACAAAATAGTAAAAAAATCACAAAACAACCAACTTTAGAGGTATCTGAAGTTGCCCTGAATATAATACTACATAAATGTGTTAGCTGTACCTTACCTATTATTGGAAGACATGCTAAAGGAATTAAATTATTCCTATTCATATAGGAGAACACTTTCTCAAGGAAAATTCAGGTACAGTTAAATTTTTAACTCCTTTAAAATATCCCATGGTGTATTGAAGTTCCTTTGAAGCTCTTGATTCTCCTCTTTAGCTTCATTAAAATCTATTTTCTAGTTCTCTAATGTCTAATTAAATGTTTCATTCAGGCATCCTGATTTCCTTCTTGTTTCAAAAGGAAAATATTTCTCTCATAAATATGTATTGGGGGGGGAAATATTAAAATTAAATTAAAAGCTATCATTTTAATTACTCTGCATTTAAAGAATGTGAGTGATTTTGTAGCAAAATATGAACCATCCAAGGGATTCTGTTTACATTGTATCTGATACCAGTAATATCAGTCACAGGGACTGTCACTTTTAATAGCCTGTGACTTTAATTAATAAACAGCTAAAAATTCTGAAATACCATTTTGCATGGTTAGAAAAAAAACCAACAACTTCAACAAGGAGTTAAAATTCGTTTTATTTTCTCCCGAATGAACAAATGGAACATTGACTAATATTCTAAGGCTTTACAATTTGCACTGCACAAGCCTGATTTACTAGAGTTAATTATCTAGGTTTGGCTGTCAAATGTAGCCCTTTACAGAATGTATTCAGTTTTTATTATGATAAACTATTCACATCGTTAATTTAATAAATCATTACACTGTAGACATTAAAAATAGGCCTGCAAAATTATAAAAATAAAGCAACATGTACTTTATCACGGTTTCCACAAGAGGGCAACATATACCCGGCATTTAACTACCACGGCCTTACTAAATCTTGTCATTATTCCACAGACTTGGATGAAGTTCATTGATTTTGTGTTTAGCATTTTCCTGTATTAATTTGTAGTGTTATCTAAACCTTGCACATTGATAGACGTTAATAGAAACCAATCCTTTTTTATATGGTACTGAACACGGGTGTTGTTATATGTACTTATAATTCATTACAATTAAGGCTTAATATGCATTTCATTTATCACTTGGACTGTCTTACCGTGAGCATTCTCATATAGGAAATGCCTTCATGCCTAATGAAAGCATGTAGTGTGTGCTAGAAGGTCACATGTTAGCAAAAGATATGCTAAATTCATGTTGGAGCAGGTTAACAGTAATGTTGGGGGGCTGCTTTAAGGGGAAAAAAGAGCCTACCATGTTACAAAACTCAAGGGTATAATTTTTACAGACTATTTAGAAAAAAACAAACCAACAAAACCAACCCAAGAACTTCTAAAGGTGGAAGTGTAATTTTCATCTGATTATTCCTCTTGCATTAGCTCATGAATGCAGGAGCCTGTATTTGTAATACACGCTGGGTAGGACTTTTCTCTCTAAGTAATCACAGTGAAATCAATTACACTCTTAATAGAATAAGGGTGATCCAGCCCAGTCCAGTCCAAAACAATTAAATCAGTCCTGTAAGACAGTGACATCTGATCAATGGCATTGGCATAAAACTCGCCACCTCATCAGTTTCTTGAGACTCACAGAGCTCATGTCTAAGGGTTGAGCTTTTATTTCTCTCCTTCTCCACAGAATGAGGAAGTTAAACTTCTTAAATTTTGTGAGTACTTTACAGAACATATAAGAACATTTTTATATAGTGTGGTTTTGAAATAGAGTTATTCTAGCTGAATTGATACATTGATATTTCAATGTCAAAATGGGCGTTATTGCTATACGTATGGTCATAAAAACAAAACGATTCTCAGACTCTGGAAAATAGTTTCTTCAATATATATACGCAATACTTTGTTTTTCATACGCCTGTCTCTTCAGGCTGACCATACCATATACAATTTGCTGTAACTTGTTCAATGTCTGATACTTTATATCAGTGCTTAGGAACAAAGATAACCATCATTGCCTTTACAGAGCACTCAAACTGCTTTCTTCTTTATAGCAGTATCACTGAAATGGGCAAAACTTTGCTGGAAAAGTAAATGCTACCTATCCAAAGTCTCCAGAAACAGCAGGCAAAGAATACTGCTTTTTGTGTTTTATTTTGCTTTGAGTGATGCTTAATGGACCAAAAAAACCACGAAACTTTATTCCACTCAGTGTGCTAAGAGCTCACTGCTTAAAGTCATCCATATGATAAAACAGCAATTGTGTGTGGAGAGTGAGTATCCTCACTTGGAAAACAAACGGCACAGTGCATACCCAAATAAACCCATGTATATTTAAACTCCAGTCTCTGAAGTCACTTGGATGTGAATTAGCTTGTGGTGAGCTCTACACTGTCACAACCGATTGACTACTGAAACCCCAGCCAGATAAAGATTGGCTGGTTTATCTCTCAGCTACACAGCCCTGACTACAATGTAGACATGATTAACTGTGGTATAGCTGTTTTGCTGGTTTTATCTTTGTTTTCTAAGGATCTTGATGTGATCTGTCTTCTTTTTCTATTCAAGACTTATTTTCCTTTGCTCTGTCCTGGAGTAGCGTGAATGTGTGAATCGGAGACATTAGGGTTTGCCTCCTTTTGCAGACTGCTGGCCCACTCAGCAATTGCCAGGATGTTCAAACTGCATTTCCAGAAAACGTGGGAGTTCTTCTGTCCTCAGGTCTTCCAAATGCACCTCAGCTGAATTGACTATTCTGTTGCTTGCATGTCCTTTCTGATATAGATAAGTTCTTGATGCTATTGCTTGTCCCATCATGGCACATCAATAGCTCCTCTAATGAAAAGAATGTCTTTATAATTTTGTGAAGAGTCAGGATATTCAGACCACAAATCTGAATAGGACTCTGGATCCAGCTCCCTTTCTTTGGTACCATAGCCTTTATTGGCTTTTGTTCATGTCATAATTCTCTTTTGTGCAGGAATAGACTAAGTCAAAATGAGTTTCCTCACTATAATGTTCTTCCAGACATGTTACCCTATGCTTTTAAAGAAATCAGGCTAGCTTTGCTTTCAATCTGTTACCACTGATAACCTTGATTGGCTCTAAAACGTTTCTAACATGACATTGGAAGCTGGGTAATATGGAAAACCTTTATCAGGTTTATTTTATTCTTAACTAGGAAGTTTCTTAAGTAAAATTTGAACCATTGTTGGGCAAAAAAGTTTTTAGTAGACCCTGTAAAACAATGTTTTGTCTTGTTTTTCTTCACCCTGTTGTATCTATTCAAAATGCTGTCTTCAATAAGCATGCACTGAAATTAAACCTCTTGTCTCTTTGTTGACCTTTCAAAAGCTACATGTGTGTGAAGCTGCTGGTCTTCCCTGGAAAAGACTGTGAGGGAAAATGTCTGCTGATGTCACTGGTTCCATTGATCGTATCATTCTGTAAAATCTTATTTCATACTTGAGTGTGGTGGGAGCTGGGAGGGAACGGGTGGAGCAGTGCTCTTGTGTCCGGCATCCATCTCTCTGTGTGTTGCTTGAGCCCTTTCAAGGTTATGGGTAGCCTGCAATATATATTGTTGCGCTGGTGAAGGAAACGATCCTTTTCTTTTTCTTATCTGGGAAACCTTTCCTGATGGCAGGTCAAGGGTGTCCCAAGAGTAATGCAATCTCCTTTGGAAATTTCAAAGAACTTGATGATTATCTGCAATTGACTGAGGACATCTGTGCTGGCATACTGACACCCTACCTAATTGATTATCCCAGATTTGCACAGCTACATTCAAGCCCAGGGCCCCAGCTGAACAGATGCCATGGCTAACACCCCCTCTCATTTCATCAAGAAGTTCCACAAGTGGCTTGTTGTGTCAGAGCAGGGAATGTGTTCATACTCTGAACACAGATTTTTCTTTATGTAGTTGGAAAAAAACCTTACATAACTTCATCCAGCAACCTGGAGGCATGGCTAATGGCTTATCACTAATACCTGTGGCAAAATCTTCCCCCCGGCTGTGAAGTAGCAATATTAAAATGCAGCTCTGTCCTTTAACTCAGAAGGTCTGAGGGTTCTGAGGGCTGTGCTTAGAAAGGTCCCTTGGCTCTTTCTCCAGGGACTTTATTTCTTCTTTGGTTCTGAAAGAACCAAAATGTTCAGAAAGACCTAATAGCTCATCATCACATCTGTGGTTTCTTCAGTGAGATGGTCACTTTGACGTTAACTGCTTTAGGAGTAATCCTCCCTTCTCGTCTCTGCAGTTGACCGCAGGCTCCGATTTTATATAAACAGCTTAAGCAAATTCTCCTAGTCTCTAGTCAGTCTAGTTCCCCTCTATTGCTGACAGATGTTTATCATCACTTCTGCTAGTAGCGAAAATGCCATCAATCCTTAATATAGCATATGGGATACTTTTCAACATATTTTCCACAGCAATCTGTCCAGCAGATGAAAATTAAGTGTGAGTGTGTATTACAGCACATTTCTTAAAGTTTGCTAGTACATAAGTGGGAAGTCTATCATAATAAATTTTCTATCTTTAGTTTCAGTAGCAGGTTGCACTTTCATGGAGAGGAATAGAACTTAATCTATTGTATGTTTATGATTCCTGCAGATACAGATCATGTAGTTATGAAAATTGCAGAGAAAGTCTCTTAAAAGCAAGTGAAAAACATGAAGTGATAAATTGAAACCCTTCTTCTCCAACTTATCTAACTCGCCTTTAATTTTGGTGGCTAAACACAGCACTGATTTACTTTTGTCTTGGCTAAGCATCAGCTTTTCATATGAATCTTGTCTGTAACATCTTTCAAAAGTGCTTCCTGTGAAAAAGATTGGGTGGATATCTGCAGCATAGCAGAGTTCTTATTTCATACTATACTGCAGGCTAAATTGAGTTTTACAGGTAATTTTTCTTAATATATTCTGACTTTTTGTCCTGATTATCAGAACTAGGATGTCTTTCAGGTGATACAAAGGCTACCACCTGGGTGAGGCCTCCAGTTAAAGTGGGGTTTTGTGGATTATTTCTGTATTTGCAATCAGGTCACTGCAGTGCAGGTATGTTCGTTCCTTGATCACAGCTGCTGAGCTATCCATGCCTTTTTCCACCTGTAGATTGACTCTATCCTTACTTGCTAAAACCCATCCTTCTGTCTCTATTTTAGTAATGGGTAAGAGCTGAAATGAAAAGAAGTTTCAATTTCTTTCCCTCCATATGTGCTGCAGGAGGTCTGCCCACTTTGGCTCCTTGATAAGTAATAACCTTAGGTTGATCTTCTTAAAAATAGAAAGTGGTGTATAGAAATATCTGCAAAAGCAAAATAAACAGGAGCATCTTACAACTAGCTTAGCATTTCACTCTAGTGGCAAGTATCTGTTCCATCTATTTTCTTGTGCTTTGGAGCAGGTTAAATTATATTGTTTGGCAGAATTATCTCAAGTTAATTTGCCTTGCAACGTATTTTCTAGAAGGCTTCATATGCTGAGCAATGCTCAGTTAATGGTTTAGTTCCACCTATTTATTTTGGTTTAGGCCTTCTCATTGATTAGGAATTTTTTTTTACTTTCAGCAATTACATATGACATTGGTGTGTGCTGATATAAAAGAGCTCAGAGGAACAAGAAGGGAAGTTGCCTTCAAAGGAGGGCCACCTGGGAACTTGTGACCTTCCTTGGTTGTATTGCAAAAGAATGGGAAGGAAACTCCCGCTTGTAAAACAGAAAATAAAAAGTTAGAGAATGACTTTGTGCTAAGTTACTATGGAGAATGCAGTAAGTACTCTCCTGGCCACTTCACCCTACTGTATCTGCTCCAAGATGTCATCTAACCATTCACTCACATAACTAAAATGTTTGGGGTGAAGGGAAGTTTGCCCAGAAAACAAACAAGGATTTGTCTATGCTTGTACACTTAGCTAGTTGCAACATTTTGGATTCCAGTGACTATACTTCAGCTTTGAGTTTTTGATGTAGTCCTCCTCTACTTGAAGTCTCTAATTGCTGACCTGAATGTCGAGGAACACAGTTTGATGACCTTCCAAAGGAAGGTTGTGTTATCTCTGTTCTTGTGATTTGTTCTGGAAGAGGCAGAAAAGCACAACAGATCCTTTCTATTTCTTAATGCATGGAAGTGTTTGTAGAATTGGCTTAGGACAGGGGAATTCCCTGTAAGTGTGGGTTTTCCTCCATTTAGACTCTCCATGCATCAAGTCCAGGTCAGCGCAAGAATAAAAATACTTCTCACAGATGTGTCAAAAGTCATGTGATGCTTGGATGCTACCGTAATGGGAGCCATGAAAGTCAGCAAAATAGGTAAGTCAAATTCCAAGCAGAATTTTAGATGAAAATTAATAATCCCAGCAATATCTTTGTGCTGCTCTTACACAGCAGCATGGGATAGATATAGCTTACCACACCTGGGTAACTCAGGATTGGGAAGAGGCTGCTGGAGTATTCTTATAAATAGGCATTGCCCCCAAGCATGGAGGGAAAAGCTGCAAGCACACATGCAAAATACACTGTATGAGAGGAGGAAAATAATTGTTTTATTTGGTCAGGCATGTGCATGACTGGAAAGAGACAGAAGGGTGTAAGCTATTTAATCAATATACTTTAGCTATCTTTTAGAGGGATTAGGAGACACTGGTCATTATTCAGCCTCCCAAAGGGATTCAGCTCGGTGTAAGCAGGACAGAATGGTATATAATACGATTTTAAATGAAAAAGGTCTGCCAGTAAACTTTTTTTTTTCCCTTTTGTCTGTGTTGCTATCACACAAAAAGGGAAAAATCACAACACCTGTATTAACTATTAAAAGTATGGATTACTACCTGCCTTTGCTGCTTGTTCTGAGACAGATGAGAGTGTTAACTGAGTCTCTGACAGTTTTGACCCACCATTTGGTTTTGCACCAACCCAATTATGGTTCCCTTATCAGACCTGGACAGTAAAACCTGAAGCATCCTGCAAATGTTGGCCTTAAACAAGGTGGAGGAAAGGTACTTTAGTGGCAGTCAAAATATGTAAGTCAACTTCTATGTTTTAGGGGAAGCTGCTTTCCCTCACCTGCTGGCCAAGAAACAGGAAAAGCCTTCAGAAGGGGGTTGTTTTGTAAGGGAGGAATGTGGTGAGAATACAGCATTCATGTTGTGACCAAGTTTTATTTCTGATGACAAAGCTGGAGGATTTTTCCACTGATATCAAATAGAGATCAGATAGTGATATTTTCTTTGAAATGTTCAAATGCAGGCTTTGTGGGTTCATAATGAATATGTATTTGACTGAATTACCTCTGAATAAGGTAGTGGCATCTAACTAAAAGAATAAAATGAAATATTTTTGGAAATTAAAAAAAAGTAGTGTTCACAGAATTAAAGGTTTAAAACCATTTGTTCAGCTACATGTATTAAAATGAGTCTCAAAGTAAACAGTTTTAATTGACAATTGCTTACTGATAATGTCTTGAGCTTTCTTCCAAACCACTGGTCAGTGAAAAAGCTACTTCAGCAATATTGAGCAAAGGATTATCCCAGGGTGTACTGTAAATTGCATTAAGATATCAGAAAGAGTTCTCCCAAGCAGCAAAGGTTGCTGCATCCTTGACTGTAATCACTAGAAAGGAAGAGGTTGCTAAGATTGTATTTGAATTTAGTCAGTCTGCAGCAGGAAAAATCCCTTTAGTCATGCACTGGTTTGGGATATTCAAGTGTAGCTTGTGTGGTTTGGTTGAGAAGTAATCCTGATTTAAATGTTAAGCTTCTGAGGGCTAGCTTAATTTAAAGAAGATAAACCTTAGGATTGTATAAGGTATTTTCCACAAAGAACATGCTCTGTAGTTGAGATACTACTTAGAAGTTTAAAGAGTCAGAGCAATCTGAAGTTCTGAATGCCACAGAAACGCTGGAGGTCAGTAACACTAATTTTATACATTCTATTTGTATATATGTGGAAAAAGAAAAAGAGTGCACTTTCCATTAGACTAATTCAGGCCTTAGCAACATCAGTGAAGTCAAGTCTCTATCAGCAGTAACATCTTCAGTTCATAGATCTACCCCATTTTGTGGCATACCTGGCAGATCCATGGTGTAGCAGATGAGTAGCTGCTGAGTGCCACTGCTAGGGAGTCCCTGCTCCAGGAGGTTCAGCGTTGCCCTGGGACTCAGGTGTGTTCATTCATGTAGTATAATCTCAGAATCACCGTCTGGTTGAGGTTGGCAGGAACATGTAGAGGTCATCCCATTCATTGTGCCCTGCTAAAGCAGGGACACCAAGGGCAGGCTGCCCAAGGACCCTGTGCAGATGATTTTTTAGTATCTCCAAGAACAGAGATTCCACAAGATCTCTGGGCAACCTATGACAGTGCTTTGCCATACTCACAGTGAAAAAGTACTCCTAATGGTCAGATAATATCTCCTGTGTTTCGATTTGGGCTTGTTGTCTTTGGCCTGTCACCGAGCATCACTGAAGAGTCTAGCTCCATCCTCTTTGTGTCTTCACTTCAAGTATTTCCATAAATTTACAAGATACTCCAGAGCCTGCTCTTCTCTAAGGTGAACAGCCCCAACTCTCTCAGCCTTTCTTTTTAGAAGAGAAACTCCAGTCCTTTAATCATCTTGGTGGCCTTTTGCTGGACTCTCTCCAGTAGCTCCATCTGCCTTCTGAACTGGGAAGCCCAGCGCTCCAGGTGTGTCTCACCAGTGCTGAGCAGAGGGGAAGGGTCATACTGCTGACAGCAGTCCTATCGCAGCCCAGGATACCATTAAGCCTCCTTTGCCGTAAGGGCATGTTCTTGATTCATGTTCAACTTGGTGTCCACCTGGATACCTAGGTCCCTTTCTGCAAAGCTGAAAAAAAGCATACATTTTTAGAAAATTTTAGCAGATTATTAGCTGGTATAAATTAGTGGAGCTTCATTGGAGTTGATATTTAATAAGTATGTCAATGCATAATAATGAAGTCTGTGACTTGCTGGAAACCACCGGTCCTCTGACCAGAAATGAAAATCTTTACTTTGAATATTACTTCCACAGTTAGAAATTTTAAGCTAAACTTAATTTATAAGAGTTAATGATAATTTTGTTAAAAACAACTTTTAAACTACTTCTGTGTTTTGACTTTTTTGAAATCAAGTTAGCTTTCCTCTTGTAGAAAGAACTTCATAATTTGATTTCATGATGTCAAATAGTGCACAAAAATAATAATTCAAGCATTTTTTAGTGAATCTACTTTTTTTGAGTTTGATGGCATGAACTTTTTCATCCGATATCTTCTGGTCTCATTATCAGCAGCATAGGAAAAAAAAGTATTCCTACTGTTCTATTTATAAGAATAATATATAGTGGACTATAATAATGGGTAGAAAAATTAAAATAATGTTTATAAGATTGACTGCTTTCAAAGGGACACAGAAAAGGATAAATTCTGTAACCCAAAAAGAAATTTTACTTGTGTCAACAATCAACTTTTCTGTTGTTCTTGTGGTATTATTATTAGGTTTTATGTTCTATTAGGGAGCAAATAGTGAATTTGAAACATATGCTACCTTTTCAAAGAAAGAAACCTCAAAATTGGCAATGAGTTATGGTCCTTCAGAATGAGACATGCAAGGGAGCAGTATGCTTTAGCTAGGATGATGATTTAAATTTCATACCCTGGGATTTCTTTACAGATTTTGGATGGACATAACTGAATATTTTTCTTGGAAATCACCTTTTTTTTTTATATACAAGTTGCCCTTGTAAAGCAGTAAAACATACTCAATGTATACAAAATGTAAAGCTTTATATATAAAGCTTTCTACCAAGCTGGTATGAATGTACTCTGTCTTTTGGAATAGAAAGAAATGGATAGAAAGAAGCTAATATTTTTTTATATGGTTTCATATTTCCTAGTCTATTCCAGTAGGCAATGAAATTCAGAACTCTGACCAGATATCACAGAGAAACTATACTGGGACATTAAAATGAACAATACCAAACATAAATACAAAGTCTCCTTCAAGTTCCGATTACAGTACAGCCATCACTATCCATTTTTTTGTTCCCAAGGAACTGAGGAGAAATTCTATTCAATAATGTAAGATATGAATTAATAACAAGTTATCTAATTCTAGTACACACTGAGAATACTTTTCTACAAGATATTTTACATCATTCCACCTTGTCCAGCTAAGTTTTCAAAAAAAAAGAAGGAATAAGTAAAAAATAGGTAACATATTGTAAAACGCACAATTTCCTTTGATGTGTAGGAGCTTTTTGCATAGGCTCAATATTTCTTTGAAAGTAGCAAACTGAGCAGGAAAGCAAAAAAATCTTTAATTTGTTTGTACTTTGCTTTCAGCTCTTGTCTTACTCATCCCACCTCTCACCTTGTTTTCTTTGTTCCTGTCCTCTGTTCTGTTCCTTTTTTTAAATGGCCTCAGTCATCATCTTCTGTTGCCTTTTGCTTCCTGTTAGTGTTGGGTCTGCAGCTTGATTTATGGATCATGTGCTGAATTTTGGTGAGAGCTTTCTGCTAAACATATCATCTCCCAGATGGAAATTATGGCAGTTGCTTTATGTGAAAGCCTAAAGACCTCTACCTGAGATTTCCTCTCTGCTCCCCACCCCAGAGGGAGAGCTAAAGCAGTTGATGGCTTTCTATCAGTATTGTGTTGGAGCTCTGATGAGGTAGGGGGTAGAATGTGTCATGTGGGAGGCTAGTGCTGGGGACTGCTCAGGTTTCATACCAACTTCTGCATTTGAAATTCTTCCTCAAGTAGCCTAAGACCAGTGACCTCCTCGCACTATTACAAAGCTCTTGATTCAGTACTCACAAAGGGTGGGAAAAGCTGAGATTCTCTTGTGTGTATGTCTAGGTAGGAGAATAGGCTAGTTACATATTTTTTTCCTCCAAAATTCAAGAGCTGGAAAATCTTTGGTTTGTAAAACTTCCTTCCTGTTGGTCCTTTACTTTTAGAGATGTACTTCTATTTCTATTTTATTTCAGTATTGATAAGAGAGCCTGAAATATGAAGTAGATAGATCATTGCTCTGCTATTTCTGATAAAGCTGTAGAAGTAAGCATCTATTTGTTGTGTTACTCTGTAATGAGCCAAGTCTCATTGATGATTGCTAGTTTTGCTTAGGTCTGTGAATGAAACTGAGTTTTTGCTTCATAAAGGGAAAAATTAACTCTTAGTTATGTATTGAATACATTAAATGGTCCAGAAAACTTCCTGACTGCCATTTTGGGGAAAAAACACAAACATCCTGAAGGTTTGGCAAAACGTTTAAGGGAAGGAGAAACAATACTTCAGAAACATATGCCTGACACGTTTATGAAGAAAATGAAACATGAATAAGATGAAAATAGCATTTGGGTACAAAGTTCTCAGGCTAAGCCTTAGGTCATATAAATGTTAACTACATACTGATCTTCCAAGAAAGGATTTTAAGACAGAGTAGAGAACATAAGGGGAAGAACTCTAGCTAACTACAGAGACCATGCTAAGGGAGTTCATTCTTGGTGCAGTAACTAAAATGCCCTTTCAGATCGAAAGTGGGAAATATGTGTTACAAATATTACGTTATACTAACTTGTACTCTTCACTAAGTTCCTGACATATTTGTGAAATTTCAGCTTACTTCTCCACTGTGAGATACTAATGGCTTGATTGTTTTTAACTTTCTTTACTCATCTTCTCAAATTGAAGTCACTGTATTGGTATTGCCTCAAAAAGCGGGGCTTGAACCATTTCAGCTCTTGCTTCCCATCAAAGTGAGGTTTAGGTGTCAGCCAGTCCTTACCCTGTATCTGATATTTCTTGCCAAGAAAGCCAGAATGTGAACCAACATATGAAGGTTGAAGATAATCTTGGGGGTTGGGCTGCAGTGCAGACTGGAGTCCCAAGATAACATGCCTTTACAGAGACAGTTCTGCCTTAATTTACCTCCATAAAGGGGAAGAAGGGAACTGGATTCACACTGGGGAAATATGTAGCACGTTAGAGGCAAAGGTCCATTCTGAAAGCTGAATGTGAGGAATCAATTCTGTTCCATAACTGCTTGTCACAAGTAGCTCTTTCATGCATGAATAATAATATCGAACTCGGTGAATACTCAGGTGATTGGTTTCTCCAGCCTAGCTAAGTGCTATTTTTTTTCTTTTTTCCCACTTTGTTGTTCCTGGCCAAGATAGCCACCATCATCTTCCTAAAGAGCACAGCTAAAATATTCTCAAAACCCTACGTAACAATGGGCCAATCATCTAAATATTAAATAAATTGTTGCTCATATATTTACAGTTTACTATGGGTCCTGAGCATCTGCCTAGGTCCCGATAATTATTAGACTACTATTTCATGTCTGTTCCAGCATAAGAAGAGTTAACTGCTCTGACCAGTAAATATGTTCCTTCATATATGTAAGCTGCTTTGGCAATTCCATTACTTTTTAGGGAGGACTGATTTTTATCTATGGCTTGGATTGTCTGCTTAAAAAGCACATTCACTTCCTAAGCCAAAAATAATACGATTGCATAGTGATGCTTCTGCTGTCCCAGCATTCTCTAGGACCTAAATCAGAGTGTGACACAAGTGTGACTGGCATAGCTACTGATACAGCAGTTATGAAAGCACATTTTTCAGAAATGTACACTGGCCTGCAATGTCTATTGTCATACTTCTGTATATTAACATTGATTTTAACTTACAGTCATTGCTTTTATTGCAATTTTCACAGGAAAATCATGTACTAGCTGCTAATATGCAGTCTGTCTCCACGATGCTGGGGTAGCTGAACCTAATATTAGTATTTCACTGACCTTATAAATTTTACCTTTGGGTTTATTTGTGTTTTGTAATGGATTTTTTTTTTAATATTTAAGCTTTAAATCTTATTTGATGTGTTAGAAGACAAATAACCTCTAATGAAACTGATGGGACTGTCCCTTTCAATTACAAAGACAAAGGAATCAATGGGACTCATTTCACACATTAAATGAGGCTGGTATTATTTAACACTATAATGAGGGACAATAATTGATGATAAATTACGAATGAAGTCCTATTGGATTATGCATTACTTTACTCATAGTGGTGTGAAGGATTAATTAAATTGTGTATGAAGCTGCTATACATGATTTTTTTCTTAGCTCTGCCTCAGTTATCAAACCATTGGTTGAGCATATAAAATGTGCTTGTATCTTTACCTGAGTGGTGAATAAAACGAATAATGCATTTAATGTTTTCGTATACTTGCATTTAGATGAACCATCATCTATCTTTAATTCTTCATTTCAGTAATGCAAGGAAAAAGAAACATAAAATTAAGAGAGAAGTCATAAGATAAAAGTCAGGTCCTGAACACAAATGCTACCATTTATGTAAGGCAAGGAGAATTCATTTAAACATTGTATCTCAATTTTTTGCTGTACAAGAGGTTGTATTGAATTAGTTCATATTCCTCCTCGGTCACTGCACGTTCTTTTGTAAGAAAGAATTGATCAAAATTAATTCACATTACTCCTGGGGAAAAAAAAACCCAAACAAACCACCAAACAATAAAACACCTACAAGAAATGTGTTTATAGCAGTGATTTCTGCGATGCTTTCATCCACTGGGTACAAACGGTGGAATCCAGCAATACGATTTTTAAAATGTATTAATATATATTAATGTGTATATTTAATTGGGTAAAGATTTGAGGTTTGATATTAATTTCTCAAGGATCTGTCTATGACGATTCCTGCTTTATTCCTACTGTTAGTCCCCTTACATGCTTCTGACTACTCTAACAGGTGAGCTCAGTTTCTTCAGCTAGGTGGTTTCAGAGGAGTAAAGAGACCTCTGTAGCCCACCCTGGTCTCTGAGAAGTGGTCATTTATAACTCCATCGGTCAGGACTGTTGCTCCAAGATGTGTCTGGAGCGATGTTTCAAGCTACTATTGCTGGGTCTTTAGCCAGGTGCCAAATTATTTTACTCCAATATCCTGCTCAGTTCCTGTAGGAAGATTACCCGTTTCTGCCTCTGGGCTGGGTGCTCTATTTCATGAGGCATTTTGTTTGAAAGTGTGAGAGTGAAGGGCTGTAGAGGGGTCAGCCTCATTGCTGAGCATCTGTATTACCAGGATCTCCCTTATGCACTGTGGCAGCCTCTACTGGTATTTTGTGCTGTCCTGGCTCGTTTCTGGCAGATAACACTAGGAATAGGATAATGTATCCCAGATAACATCTCTCCTGCAATAAAATATTGTTTGCTGTTGAATTTGAGTCAGGCTAACCAACACAAAGGAAATGCTCTGAACAATGTAGGCAATTCGAATACATTTGGAGAAGTTACTAGATACCCTTTTATTCTATGAAATATATTGTGCTGTGTAGTATCAGTGGGGTTACTCAAGGTTTAAAAAACAAAAACCCCAAACAAAACCACACACCTTTTCATATTAACAAAGATTTGCATGGAAGTCTTCTGTTACGCTGGGAGGTACTCCATTATTTATTTTCTCTCCCCCATGAGGACAAAAGACTGACAGTTAAATATGCAAGCAGAGGATGTTTCCTAAGACATAAACTTGTACCTTTCACTGACCTCGTGAGGTATTTATAATGTTGGGAAGTAGTATTTTCAGGATTTCTTGCAACCTGCTTTGTAGTCTGTAGATGTTTTTTTCTCGTTTGGTATTTCTTATGGAGTGATGACAGTAGAGCAGCCTGTCAGTCACAACTAGTTCATGCACATCCTCCTGTCAGTATGTGTGTGGAGCACTGTGGAGATCTAATGGAGCAAGGGAACGAAAATCAGATGGCAACGTCATCTCTGTGTGACTTTGAAAAGTCACTTAGCCTTTTTAAACAGGAGCTGTCACAACTGGACTCAGCTATGCTCGTTCCCCTTTGTTGTGTCGGGAAAAGGATCTGTGTATGTTAATCAGCCCTTCCACCTCTTGCGCTCGTTTCAAGTCTTGAAATTCCCAGCAGCTCCGAACTCATACTAACAGCATCAGAATTGTTAACCTTTTTTTTCCTTCTTCTTCCCTTAAATGAAGAGTTTGTGACTCTCCTGTAGAGAGTAAGCTTTCGGAGTAAACAAAAACTTCAAGGGAGAGCATTTTTCAAGTCACAATCATAAAAAAGAAGACAAATTAGAACAAAAGATCTGAAATGTATTTGCAAAACTTGTTATTTGGGAGATCTTGTTATTTAGTATTATATTTTTGAGGACTGATTATAATGAGAGTTAAGTTTCCTTTGAATGACAAGCATTGTTTCATAAGAAATGTAAAAAGTGCTTAGCTTCTGCATGCTGTAAAATAATTTTGGAAACTCCAAAGTCCATGAAAAGAAAAATCAAATTCTATTATCTCACTGGAATGAGAATAAGCTAAAGAAAGGTTAATTGTGCTGTTCTGATTCCAGGCCATCTATCATCATGTTGACAGAATGTTTTCTTCATTGGTGGGAACAATGATAGGGCATAGCAGTGATAATATAAATTAAATAATCACTTTTTCATGTAGATGTATGCACTTGCAACAATAATGCATTGGGATTCCCAAGTTGTGACAATGTAGGAAGTTGTGATTAGGAATAATAGCAAGAACGGTCTTGAAATGTTCAAGTATACTTCATTGACATGAAATGCAGAAAAAATTGTATTTAATAACCTCCTTTTAAAATTATTTCTAATTAGTGAGATGTTTTGTCAGGTGCACTTTCCTTTTCATCTTTGAAATTTTATCTTAATTTTTTGACAGGCTCGTCTCACAATAATTACAAAAGAAAAGGCAAAGCACCTAGGTCATCTAATCTACAATTAACTCAGTTAATTTTCTGGAAGAATAAAAAAGATTGATGTAAAATGTTACACATTACCTGATTCATCAGAATTATTGTGAAACCTAGGAGTAGAACTTCAAGGTGTATTTAATCTGCTACATCACTGCAATGTACAGCTCTTTAAAATAAAAGTCTTGCCTGATGATATGTTAGCACGTACAGTAAGGTGAGAAATTAAATCCAACTCAGTGACATGTCCTTGGCCTGTGAGAATTCAGTATAAGTGAGAGGTTTTGTATTCTAATTATATAACTAAATGTGATCCAAAAAAAGGAAAGTGAATTTTTGACAGGGAAATGTTCTTGACTGTTGAAGAAATCTTCTATGATGAGCTTCAACATTCTGTGTTTGCAGAATCACTTCAATGTTGCAATGGTGGAAGCAATAAGAACTTTTATGCCAAACACTGAATGACCAACATAATTTGTAATCTACAATTACAAGTGCAAAATAAATAGAAAAAAGAGAAGAAAACCATAATGATGCTGAAGTTAAATAATGAGGCTGTGCTCTTTCTGAATGTCAGCTGCCTTTTCTCCCGTGTCTTTCAAAATAAAGAGGTAGGAATATGATCAAGGGGCTGTGCCATGGTTGGTTCTGATGTGCAGCTCTACTGATTGAGTACAAACTGAGAGACCCCCCTCTATCCATGATGAAAAGCTGCAGGTATCTGTCATACAGAGGAAGTTATGTTCTCATTTAAGGAAATTCTTAAAACATTTTGACCATTTTAGATTTTAAACAACTGTTCCCATTGAAGTACCAGGGTTCTTTATAGAGGATTCCAATGCACATACATGAATCCACACCAAAGCAAGAATTATAACTTTTTTTTTTTTTTTTTAAGCCTTGCTAAGATGTTGTCCAGCATATACAAGCGCTGAGAGAAAGCTTTACTAAGCCATGTTCCAGCATATAGCCCCTGTAAGAGAGAAAGCCTTGCTAGTATGTTTTAAGGAATATAATTGGTTCTAAGAGAGTCCCACCAACCCTGGGATCTTCAGAACGCCACTGAGCAGCAGGATGACAAGGGCCCACATCGTAGCGGTGAAGGGAGGCAGGCACAGCATCTTCAGGGTGTCCCCTGCAGCTTCAAGGTACATTTGATGTCTGTCTTCCCGCGCTGCTGAAGCAGCCTCCTTATATCCTGGCTCAGGCCCAAGCTTGGGTCACTGCACATGGGGCCAACATCTACAGCCAGCCTTGCTGGACTCGTGATCCTGATGGGCTGACAGCGGGTGAGTTCCCATCCTGATTGACTGGCAACCTCTCTCTGTTACACCATCACCATGCCATGGCTTCCTCTGCACATGAAGGTTCAATTCCCATGGGAACGTTGTGCTTTCCTTCTCCCACAGAGGTCAGCTCTCATGGGAACAGTTTTAAAGTTCTTTCTCCCTGGTCATGTGGCCAAGATAATCTGGCTGGGGTTTGTCCATCGAGGCCGACTGGACCATCCTCTATTATCACTTACACACTGACATGTTGAATACTACAAGTTTATAATTTGACACTGTGTGGATCTGCCCAGAGCACTGATGTAACATCCCCCAGATGCTAAATTCACTAGAACAAAGTGGTCCTATAATGCTGCAGTGGTTTAAATTTACACTGATTTCAGTGTGACGTGGGGTTTTACCAATCAAATGCTGAGGTACAAAAGCCATGAGCAATTTTGTGGCAAATTTAATATTGAAGAAAAGTTTTGCTGTTTCAGCCACAGCAAATGATTAGTGGAGCTGTATTCAAAGGGAAAGCATGATGGAATTCTGTTTTCTGGTGAAGGCAGCTTTGAAAATCCCTGCTGCTTTTGGCAAGATCTGTTAAATCTACATTAAGTACCCCTGAATATCCTACTTTAGATGCCTTAGCTACAACTTACAGATCTGTTCAAATTCACAGTTACCAGCACCTAGTGTTCCCGAGGGCATTTGCAAGAGCGCCCTGTTAGACACCTTCCCACTGTTGTGTGCAGTTGGGTTATATTAATATAATATTAATCAATATTCTGTTGTACCACTGAGTGAGGGCTTTATAAATCTCTCTGATCCCATGTATGTTTCCATCCTGTGGGTATGGGAGATTGGATCTCCTTATAGGGGAGCCAGTGCAGGATGTAAAGCTCACCCTTTCCAATTATTTTTGTCATTGACCACAGACACTTTTGTTTCCACATAGTGTTCAAGCACCCAACTCTCAGTTTTCCATAAGGTATTACTTTTCTCAGCTGATTTACTTTATCCATCTATCCATTCCCTACATAGCCTTGCAAATGCAGTAAGAATTAAGCTCACCCAGAAGAAATGAATGGCATCTGTTAGGAGGTATTACTTGTCACTAGGCGAAAAAACCCAACAGGCTTTTTTTCCCCATATTTTTTTTTGGCTTACAATACAGAGAAAAGCCTTTAGGAAACACTAACTGTGGGCAGATACTTGGATGATAAGCTAGGGAATGAAAGTAAGCCAACTAAAAAAGACAGTAGATTTTAAGCATCTATTACTAAATGACAAGTATGCAGCTATAGATAAGTAACAGTTTTATTTTCAGTGATGATTTATTTCTAGAGTTCCCCTAGACACTTTTTTTGTTTCAAAAAATGAACATTTACTGTGTATTTTGCTTTGAAGATTTGTGCTCACTCCTGATTTTGTTTTTTTTTCCCATTTTCCTTTACAGCCAAGGCACAGAAATTATACCAAGCAAGAATTTAAAGATGCAACTGACATTTGAATGATAAATGTCTCAAAATGTTTTGTGAACAGAAGTAATGCATAAAACAAAGAAAAAGAACACTTATTATGATGACTCTTACTAGTAGATTACACAAAGTTACCCAACTTTAAATTATAAGAGTGATTAGGCAAAGCCCAACACGCATCTGCACACAGAGGCAGGCAGCCATAGAGGAGATGTGATGCAAATGTTAAACAAAGGTGCCTCTCTACTAGTCTCTCAAACAATCCCAACAATACTAACAGAATCCTAGCTTAAGGTCAGGTTAAATGTATTTATTGCTGCCTGTTCTTTTTTCAACTACTAGGCATTGCTGAATAAGGATTATGTATTCTGACCACAAATTTCAACATGCATTTCTATTCTTCCTCCACCTCTGTATGACACTTTTTTATTTTTTTTTTTTTTATCAGTGCTGGAACATATTCTAGTGAGCTTGAAGTACTCTGACAGCTAACAGGCAGGTTGAATAAATTGTTGCTGTGTGCCTGGGGGTCTACATTTCCCTGGCTCCTTTCCTTTTTTTCTCTGGCCCCATTCCTCTCCCCCCTCTTCCCCTCTCCTTCCCTCCTTTCCCTGTCCTGTCAGCTTCTGCAGAATTCCATTTTAATGCATCTTGTATGATGTGTACAAGACTGCATGGGCAGGCTTGTCTTTCTAATCACATTCTGTACCCTTCCATTAGCATACATTGCAATAACAACAGTAATATTTATGTATTTGTAGCAAGGTATTTTACACGCGTGAAATTTGGAGCTCTCGTGCTGCCTACTACTGTATTATTTTAATATCAAATTCAACTCAGTTTATGTAATGTTGGTAAACCAGACAATTGTGTCTTGGCTTTGTTCTGGATTGTCCCTTTGATCACATCTTGCTTGAAGGAATCTATTTGCCAGCAAATAGGAGGTGTCTCCCTGACCCTAAAGAAGAATATCGTCCCTTCTCACTGCAGTAATGACTTCTTTTTCCTAAATGCCCAGAAGGATTGAGCTTAAGAGCTGTATTCCTAGTAGGTTATACTGACAGGCAATAGCTCTCTGGTAAATATGTTACAGTTTTTCTGGATAACAATTGCATATTTTTCCTCTTCAGCAGATATAATGTTGAGTTTGGGTTTCTCTTTGCTGTAGTGTGATATATTCACAGCTAACAATGCGGATGTGGTCATTAGAATAATTTTTTTGATTTCTCTCTATTTGTCACATCTGGACCTTTCAGAATCTGAATGTGGCTTGACCTGAAAAACTATCTGGCAAAGATCCAGATTCTTAATTACTTGTTTATGTCTTGTCTGTAGAGATGGACAGAGGGAAAAGTGAGAGGAAGGGTACCCATTGCTCAGAAATATTTTAAAGGCCAAGATTTTTTTTTACACAGGACATTTAAGTAAAGACTAGGAAGACAGACATAAACTTTCAGTCTCTGCTGTCGCTTCTTTGCTTTGGCCCAAAGCCCGTGCAAGAGACTCATGGATATTGGTAAGCTATCTGGTGTTGATCCCTTGCCAGGCTTGATATACCCAGCCTGGGGGAAGGAGAATACCCTCAAAGTTGTTAAGGAAGTTGATGAATGTTGTCATTCATCCCTCAGAGGTTCCTGATCTATAACCTAAATGTATGTATGAGCATGGGGATAGTAGGACAACCTGAGCTCAGGTCAGAATTCAGCTGATGGAAGTGACTGACTGGCACCGATTAATCAAAGTGACCCATAAAGTTTCCCCCTTGTTGACTTAGAAAAAAAAGACACAACAACTGTATGGCAAAATAGTTTCTGTCCTCATCTTTCTGTCTTTGTGAAGCTGAGTAAGTCCTAAGTAAGTAGCTGTGATAAGCAGCTACTGAGCTGCTTGCAGTACACGTTAATGTTGAAACACCGAACTGTAAACTGCGACATCTATGATCTGATTCATTTTCATTTTCGATGTTAGGCAGAAAAGATGGATGAAGATCAAGGGAAATAAACTGATAAGCTTCTCTGTTGTAACCCATCTTCCCTCATAAATACAGTTCTTGGGTTTTTTCTTGTTCAAGGATAACTAATGACTTTAAAAAATAAAATAAAATAAGGCATTTCTGTTTTCTATGGACTGATATCTCCCAGTTCACTATATCCCTGAGCTGTGTGTTGTAATTTCTGGAGAGAACAAGGATTAACTTCTGTGCTAGTTACATTTCATAATGATCTCTTAGAAAGTACAGTTTTTACATTCCTGACTTCGGTGATCTATCAACTGAAAAGCCCATTTGTCTTGACCAAATTTATGGTAATTGAGGAAGATCTTCTGTATTTTATCAACTATGTTTTTATCACTTTACTGTCATCATCACCAGTTTATCTTCTGTGCTCTGTAAGTTATATGGAAAAGATACAATTATATCTACAGGGTATTTCAAGAGTTTAATTTTTTTGAACATTAAGTCATTTCTATAGGCCCTTTGTGAGGTCTGAGACTTTTTTCTAGATTTATTTAATCAATTCACCTGAAGCTTCCACTTATAATTCACTGATGACTACCTGTGAGCAGATGTGTGTGCTTATCCTCCATTTTCTTTCTGGTGAATTTTTTTATTATTATTTGCTACAGAACATACTTTTAAAATACCAAGGGATATTTTTATTGATGTTTCTGCTAAATTCACTGTAAGAATTAGTCCACGTTTGGTGTCTTAATGGCATAATAACCCTTCTTTGTAAGGGTTAAACTTTAGACTTCTTAGTGAAACAGAACTTACACTGCAAAAGCAATATTTAATATAATTGTAATAGGAATGTGTTTTGTTAGTATATTGTTCACTGTAAACCTCACTAAATTAGAATTAGCATTTTCTTTAGGAACAACGAGGACTGTAACACATTACTCTGTATTAAATTAGGAGGAGAAGGAGGATGATATCAATAACAAGATCCATGGATGAGGTTTCTGCTGGAAAAATAGTTTAGAAAAAATAATAAATCAGATTGAAGTTTGAGTAAATAATACTGCTTTTAAAACTGTCTCACTAAACAAAGCATTAGATGCATTATTGTAAATTCCTTCAATGTTAAGTTGTCTTTGGTTGTAGATGGAACTTAGAGAAAATTTCAGAAGGATGATCCAGTAAAACATGACTAACAATTATTTTTTTAAAACTACATCTTATTTCCTTAGCGTGCACACTAATGAGACAAAAGTATTACAGGACTGCCCTATTTCAAGTAAGTCAAAACTACCTCAGCTCACTTAGTAATCTACTGTAATCCTTCATCTAGTTTTGCAGCCATTCATGATGATACAGAATCATAGCACAAACAGGAGTTGGAAGGGACCTCTGGAGGTCATCTAGTCCAACCCCACTGCCAGAGCAGGGTCACCTAGAGCAGGTCACACAGGAATATGTCCAAATTGTACTTGAATGTCTCGAGACAGAGGATCCACAACCTCTCTGTTTAGAAAGAATACAGAAAATTAATCAGTAACCAATAATTGATCAATAATCACTTGATCAATATTAATAATTATTCAGTAATCAAATTACTAAATTATTAAAAATTATCATTACACAAATTCTAAGTGTTTGAGATTCTTTATAGGATCTTTCTAAAATGAATAGATGTTACATTTATGTCCAGCAGTCTTTATTAAAAGAAGTGAAAAAAATCTAAAACTGATAAATAAATTATGTTCTCATTTTAATACATTGCTTAAGCATGTTGAAGCCAGTTATTTTTTTCCTTGAGTGAAGAAATACTATATTTTGGGATTTTGATAGCGTTATGCCATATTTTGATATTCACACTTCAACACTAGCTGGGATTTTTACTGCATGCATATTTTCTGGAATTTATCATTTCTGAGCAGAGCAGTGTTTCGTTTCTTCCCCAGTCGTCTGATTTAACGTTTTTTTGAGACTCTGACACTTATTTTTCTCATGGTTGTTGTCTAAGTTCTATATGAGCCATTGGAAAAATTTCCATGTGGCTAAATCACCACTGAGGGCACAGCATTCTGTAAGAATATTTCTGTTTGTAACCTATAGGATGAGTTCATATATGTAAGGCTTCATCGATTTGCTCCATTTCAGTCGTAGATCCCCTACTTTTGGAATGTTTGGGGGTTTTTGGGGGGGTTTTAGGTTTTTTTTTTTAAGCAAGATTAGTTGAAGCTAAACAGAATTTAATTCACCAGAAATATAGCTTGATTCTGTCCCATACTGTTAGAAGTTTGACATATCTTATTTTGGATCATTCTCTTGAAATTCAAGTTTCATTATGACTTTATAACTCTCCAGTTTCATTAATTTAGAAAGAAAGAGTGAGAAAAAGCACCTTGGAATAGTATTAATTCCTAAGATGTTTGAATTGGTTTTTACATTGCATGAATTAGAAACACCTTCATATACTCTATGCAAGCATATTGTGGTGCTTAAGTTCTACTGCCTCATCTAAAATAATTGTTGGAGTTTTATTATGTGCCTGAGAGCCATAAGATCTTCTCAAATCTCTTCTGCAGATTTCAGACATCTGGTTTTATTTTTGTGTTTATGGGGCTAGGAGCAGCACCCATGGCTAATTGAAAGCGTTCTGCTGTTCCCATTCTCCAGAAGGAGGTGGATGACCCAACCTCCACTCTACTGTTGGAGCGAAAATGGATAGAATTAGTCTGAAGTGATATTATGCAGCATGTATGGTGTTCTAATGAAATTAAAACTGGAGAGATGCATTGTAGAGAGTGTACACTAGTATTCATCTTAGAGGGAATGACATACCTTGTCATTACACACTAAACATAAGAACATGCTACTTTTACGCTGGGAAAAAAAGGAAACTTCCAAGCTTTG
The DNA here is from genome assembly GCA_013399135.1 of Heliornis fulica. Classification (NCBI taxonomy): domain Eukaryota; kingdom Metazoa; phylum Chordata; class Aves; order Gruiformes; family Heliornithidae; genus Heliornis; species Heliornis fulica. Next base: position 404,561 of record VXBZ01004158.1, on the reverse strand, counting down.
CAAATGTTGTAATTCTTAACTATTAATTATCTCAATTCATAGTTAAACTGAGATTGCAAAATCTGGATTAAAAACAAGTTCAGTGTATCCCATCCAATATTTTTAAGTAAAAATGATCAAGGAAATTCTATACACATTTTTCAGAATAAAAATGTATAGTGCGCTCTTAGTATTGGTGATGGAAAACTTGACTTAGGTTAAAACTTCTGGACACTATATAACAGATATTTTACAGGCTGAGGTAAATTTAATGTAGTCTTGCTCCTGTCTAGTGAGTAAACTATATATACCTATACATTCTGCTTTCTTTGCAAGATCCCTGACAAAGCATTTATGTTATAGTTTAGACTAAATAGTGCTGATTTTAAACGTTTCTTGGTAAACAAAATTATAAGCATTAGACAGACTATTGCAAATTACTTCCACTACGTTTTACATTTGGAATTTCAGGCAAATTAAATGCACAAAAATAATCAGGTTTGAACACTTGAATGTTCAGGTATTCAATCCTGAAGAGGAAAAAAGTCATGTGATTTTAGCTTTAGTGTTTTTTAACCATATTGTACATTAAAAAGAGATGTTCAGACAAGAGGAACAAGTACACTGCAACTGATCTCAGTGGAGTGGAGATCACTATGGTTTTTTTACTAGTTTTGCTTTCTAACTTAGTTTAAAAATTCATTGTGACACTATACCTTAAGTTTCTTGGCTCTCATACCTCACATTTCCTATCTTTTAAATTTTTTTTGGCAAGACCATTTAGAATAGTTTATAAACTTCACAGCTCCCAGCAAAGTTCCTGACAAAAATAATTTTTTTCTACTGATTTTTTTCTTTTCCTTTTTGAGTTTCCTTTTGATTTATAACATTACAGCTCCATTGATACTTTTCATTATTTTACTTTTCAATTTCTGCCCTATGATTTTCTCTCTATAGTTCCCTTCAGGCTGCCCAGAGAGGTGGTGGAGTCTCCTTCTCTGGAGACATTCAAGACCAATCTGGACACATTCCTGTGTGATTTAATCTAGGTGATCCTGCTCGGTCAGGGGGGTTGTACTAGATGGTCTTTCGAGGTCCCTCCGAACTCCTAACATTCTGTGAATCTGTGATTCTTTGTGCTCAAAGGAGTAGCATGTTCTTGTGAATTTTTTTTTTTCATGAGGAGTCAGAGAAATTCTTGTGATTCAAAGAAGAAAAGGAAATCCGGATGCTCTGCTGTCAGAACGAGAAAGCTTACGTGGCGTACTATTTAGAGAGTAAAAACTGGAAGGGTGGTTTTGAAGGACCCATCTGCTGGCACAGAAATACAGAATAAAAGATTTGGCTCCTGAAGCTATTCATACATGTTCTAGAAAATATAAAAACTATTACCTTTACCTTTCAAGAAAAGTGAAAAATTCTAAAGTAACTGGAAAAGGTTGGCTATTTCCATTTATCTATTTGACAAATTGTACAGTTTGGCTACGTAGTAATTAGTCTTTTATTCTAATAAGTTGTAGTTTGCCAATAAATGAAATAGGCACTAGAATTATAAAATACTTCACAATTTAATTCAAGGCTAGATATTTACTGATCAACATATTTTGATTCAAGTTTAATAACTCAGACTTCTATCCCAGAACAAATTTTATCCAGAGGTCTAACTCAATATTTCTGCAAATACTAATTAATTCACTGTTTTGTGTTGCCCAAGAAAAATAAATGTTACTGTATATCAAAGGAGTATTTATAGGTCTGGTGACTCCTCACACTTGGAATTTGGACTAACAAAGCCAAGTCTGTATTTGATAGTGGAGGATTTAGAAGGTATGCCCTAAGCCTTTCATGTCGCAGCATTGTAGTGTGAAAAAATATTTCATGAGCAATGATCTTGAGAATCTCCTCAGTCACTTGTTGTAGCCTTCATTTCAGCTGGCTACATAATTTGTGACCAAATGTCCTTAGCTGTGATTGATTGTTTAAATCCAATACCAGGGAAAATCGGTGTTTCTTTGTGTTGAAATGTTGATGGTTAAAATTAATCTGTCTGTGTTGGTACAATTTATAATTACCAATATTTACTTTAGCAGCAGTTGATATAGTGACATATCCAGTCTTAATTTTATTGAGCACAACATAAAAAAAGGTGTTTTAAAAACAGTTCTAGAAACCAATTGCTTTCCAGACTGTCTTTGGGGTTAACTTTAAAAAGCCAATGTGATGAGCTTTAGTTATTTATGAAATAAAGTTCAGGCAGCTGCAAATCTAATAGACTGTTTCATCACTCTGTTAAGTACCAAGTAAGCTGTCCTTTGGTAATAACTTCTTCTCATTTCAAGAAAAAAACAATTTCCTTCTCCCTACTTCTTTCGTGTGTTTGTTTCTTTGCCTGGGATTTTCTCTATTTCTTTGGCACAAGTTTCTGAACTGTGACATAGAAAGTTAGAGTTTCTAATTTCTTCTCTATATTGCACTACGCATTGAGAAAAATAAGCATCGTAATGTATGAAGTAATTACATACATCTCAAAATCATGTATTCAAAATACATTTCAAAACAAATCAAGCAGTGACATGGTTTCCAAGTATAAAGTTACTCTGGGGATTTCTGTGTATACACTGCAGAGTTTTTCTGTATGCTGGCTTTAGAATAAGTAAATAGTTTCACTCATGGAGTGAAACTGCCAACATATGTTGTAGGCAGAGAATTATGTAACGTAGAGTTAAGGCTGGTAAGCTAAATTACAGATAAATGGTTGTGGTTTCACAGGTGGCCTTACACTGCCCACTACAAAGTATAGTGGCTAGTCAGAGGAGAAGCTATCACCTTACAGATGTTGTCATTTTATTCTCCATCTATTTGCTTTCTATAAGCAAATAATAAATATCCTAATATAAATAACAGATATATGTATTTAAGGTGTTACATTTATAGCCATGAAAAAGACCTGAACTGTTCCTAAGTTTGAATTGCATTGTCCTCTCGTTAGGAGAGGAAAAGTATAAATTATTAAAGTATCCCTAGGAAGTTCGAATGAAGGAAATGGATTTTTTAATTCGACTGAGGCTGACTCTTTTTCTCAAAAAAAAAAAAAAATCCTTTAATCCACAGTCTCAACTTTATGTTAAATGAATAAATGATTTAAATAAACTGAGTTGTGACCAGTTATGTGCTTGTTTTGTGAAGAAGTGTAGGAGATGGAGAGGAGGAGAAGACAATGAGAAGGAAGATAAGCCAATGAAAGCAAGGGTGAGCAAAGGGAAAGCTCTGTGTTGTTCTTAAGTGTTGTCTCTCCCCTCTTTCCCAGATGTCAGTGGCATTTATATGGGATCGAAATGTGCCCTGAGGTTTGTGAACCAAATGCTTTTGATTTCTGCGGAGTTAGTCTGCCTCAGAGTTGGCTGTGGCTTCTCTTTGCCTGGTTTTGTTTTGCTGATGGGTTGTTCTTTTTATTATTTAATAAAATCCCACTGCACATCAGAAGTTAATGGTAGATGTTGGAAAATGGTTGGAGAAAAAGAGACTTTTAGGGGCAGAAGTTCACTCCGGAGCCCATGTGAATGTTGAAGGTGTTCTGATACAGCAAGGCTGAGATTCATTTATGAATGTACATTAAATATATCTAAAATTAAAAAACAAACAAACAACAAAAAAAAACCACCCCCCCAAAAAAAAGCCCCAAAAAAACCCCAAACAACCTTTCAGCCATCCCTCTTGTTAATGGGTTTGTATTAGATATCTTGATCTGATTTCCAGCAGTATCCAGTGGAGAGAAGGAAACACAGAGTAGGAGTCAGCCATGAACACTATTGCCTTCTTCCAGGGCTGCACAAAAAAACAAGTTCAGGCTTTTTTCCAGTATGAGCTTCCATCAGACCACCAGCTGCCTTCATGTCAGCCTGGAGCCTGCGTGGCTGTGTACCGATCCCCACGACTGCCACTCATACTTTGCACTCACTCACCTCTTCCATGGCACTCCTGGTCTTTATTTTTATAAAAATTTTCATATGCAATACCAGTAAGGTATTGCATTTGAAAATGTAAGTAAGAGAGGTTAATTTTTACTTCTTTCAAATCCCTTCCATGTTGTAATACAAAACATGCAAATATACATCCGTGTTATGCTAATCTTTAATAGTAACATCTTTTTTATACTTAAAAGTTTAGGTTTTTATGTAGTGAGCTATCTATTTCTGTGACTGCTAATATTTTCAAGATCGAAATACAAAGATGATGGTGCTTTAGAATTTTTTTTTAAGGGGATGTTTTACACTCTTATAAATTTGAAACTATTGTCTTAACTGGCTTCTCTGTGAAAGTCATGTTAACAGCTTTCATTTTTAAAATAGCTCTTGAATGCACCTAGAATAGCTGTCAACAGCGGAAACCAATGAAATGTATCAGACAACAGAGCCACGTGCAAGTGAGAAACAAATGTGTTAACTTAGCTAACATGGAAAATCAAACAGTCAGGAAAAAAAAGAAAAAAGAAAAAAAGAAAAAAGAAAAAAGAAGAGAAGAATAGACTAAACTTATTAATAAGAGAAAAGCTGGGTTTTCTGTGGGAAGCAAAACCTGCAGACACTGACACCATTTTACAGCATCCAGGGATTGATATAACTCAAAAAGGTGATACTCATCATTATTATGTTATGAGAAGGATTGCTAATCACTCCGTCCTCTTCCCTTACTAAAGTTGAGTATTTTTTATTTTATTTTGATGCTAATCACACATTTTTTGGTGTGTTATACATAAAATATCTGTCTTATCTTAAAAAAAAAAAAAAACAAAAAAAACCCAAAAAAAACCAAAACAGGACTGCTGGCACATTACATTGCTACATAACTCTCCCTCTCAAAAATCCATTATTTCCATAGCAGAGTTTAGCCCTGCTTCATCCTGGTATTAGTAAGGAGAATCTGATTCTTTCAGCCACAGATTTTTTGTTAAAACCACATCTTTCAATTAAATGTAAATTTTTTCTTTGTTCCCATAACAACCTCCTACCAATAACTGAAAGGCACATTTGCATTTTATGGGTGTTTCTGTCTTTTTCCTTTTTCCTTCTTTTTTTTCCCCAAAGGAAAAAGGTCAGTATTGGAGTGCCTCTGAAATGTGATTTAACAGTCTTTAAAACAGTCACTTTTATTTTTCCAGTTACTTCCTCGTTATTTCACAGATGTGTTTTCAATGATTTCCCAAAAGAATGCATCTCCTTATGGTAGATAAAAATGATAACATGAACCCAAATCTTAAGCAAGCCTTATGGTGGCATATCAGAAATTTCATTTAGCAGATGAAAAAAGCTTCTGTGCATTGAATCAGAGATTATATTGGAAGCCATTCCTAAGTACTATGAGAAAAGTATTGATTTTATTATTGAAGTTATTAATTTCAAGTAGGTTATGTACTTAGGAATGTTTCTTACCCTGTGTCTTAATTATTATATAATTCTAACCACCAGTATTTAATACTGATTTTCTAGAAAATGTGGAACCTGTTAAAAACAAACACTTTGTCATTGTGCTGATTTCCATTACCACCTCTGTATACAGTAAGTAGTACAACATGAAACTTTAAGAGAAATGTTGTCCTTCATCAGCTAAGAAATCAGTTTTGAGTTTGATATATAAACAAAAGCCAGGCAGCGTGGCCCATGTTTTGAGTTTCCCTATATACCAACCCACAGAAAAATGTTAGTGTTAAATTTCACTTGAATAGAGAGTTGGCATGAGATTTCAGATGGTATTTTAGTCCCATGGTCTTTATATTGTATCAGCTAGTAGTGAGACTTTTTTATTTCTATATATCTATAAGGGATATGACATTTTTTATTTCATCAGCTCAGGGTTTAAATTAGAATTTAAGGTACATGTTTTCATTTATCTTATTGATTCTCTTTCAGTTTAGAAGATTACCCTATAGCTCTAATTCACCCAACAAATCTCACTGGGGTCATTCTCAAAAGCAAAAATAGTAGCCAGGCCACTAACTTCCATTGACCATTGAAAACAGTATCACCTCCTTCTCTCTGGACACATGGAAACCCAGTTCCCATTGTTCTCTTAATAGGAATAGGCATCTGCCATTCTCAAATAGGTTTTGATGATGTTGATCAGAGCAGAGGAGGCCAGTCACTGAGAGTTTGCTGTAGTTCTTCTGTGGTCAGTGAATTATTTGTGCCATTCGGGACACAAACCATATAATTGATAAAATGATTTAAAATTATTAGGCTCCTAATAACAACAACAAAAAAAAAACATTAAGGAATTATGTTTCTGAAGTTGAAATGGATAAAGAAAAAAATGTTGTGGATTTGTGTCGGGGTTTTTTAATACACTCATGAACAGCAATGCAACTGAAGACATCCCTCAACTGGGATTTATTTTTCTTTATTAGGCTGTGAGACATTGACCTTCATTCTTGTTCTGGTCAGTATGGAAGCATTGCAGAGGAGACACCCTTCCCACTTAGGTGATGAAGTGAAGATGCCTTCATTTCATCATAAAGAAGAAGAAGCATTTCAGTTTAGGCTATGCTAGTGTTGGCAGATAGAAAAAATGTGCATCCAGACTCTTAAGCCTGTCACATTTTTATCTCACAGCATCTAGTCTCAGTAAGCTGCTGAGAAAAGGACACCCTGCACCTTGGTTTCTCCTCATCTGTTATTCGCTGGTGTTGCCACAGTTCTCAGGCCAGCTACCTTTCTGTCGTACCTCTTCCCTGTGTTACCTCAGCCTGGAGTAGGGGTTGGCTGACTGGAGATACTGAAGGAGGAGGCGAGGAAGGGTAAGTGAAGGATGTACTGGGAAAAGCAAGAGTAGCTCACTGAGCTAGAGACTGAAGAAGCCAGAGCTTGGTGGAAAGGAAAATAAGATTTCAATAAAGAGCAGCTAGCCAAAAGGGAAGAAATTTTAGAGAGCATAAGAAACAAAGAAGAAAAAATTGCAACAAGCTTTGTCTTTCATCTTTGAATTTAAAAGGTCCACACCTTCTCTGAAGGCTTTCTTGATGCCCGCTGACATTATATTTTAAGGGTGTGAGAAAAAGTAAATATAGAAATGCAAATTAGGCCTGACAGATTAGCCTAGCAATCATTTTTTGAAAAACAGAAGGCCAAGCACAGTTTAGCAGTTTATTTTGAGAGCTGGGTAGGATGGCATATTTTTACATTAAACAATATTCATTTTAGTTTCCTTGTGTTTTATTGGGGGTTTTTGTCAGAACATATCCTTCTAATAGTCTGCCTCACAGCAAACACTTCTACATTTGCCTGAACTAACAGGATAAGGTTTACCATGTTGTTAGATAACGATAAGTTACTTGTGTACATGAAATATATTTGGGACATGTTTAATCAATAAGTTTGATATTAAAAGCAAAGAAAAAAGTTATAAAATTGTACTATTAATATGATCTGGGAAGCATTCTTGCAGTTATCTCATGCAGCTTCTCATTTATGCTAACATCAACACCAGCTATGCTGAAATACCAGCTCACATAAACCCACAGATCTGATAGATGTACAGTCACACATGAAAATGTTAAATAATCACTACATGAAGGCTGATGCTTTGCGGTGAAAGCAGAGAGCCACAAGCAGATGAAGTGCCATGGTGTAAGGGTCCTGAGAGAGACCTCTGGAGATGTACTCAGGTTTTTTGCTGTTAGTGCCAGAGCTAAGAAGGGGTATTGGGATGGGAGGCTTTTGCAAAACCTAATGGTGTGTTTGGATCCACAGCCTGTTGGTACTTTTTAAAAAGTAATTTTATATTGTGTAGAAGTTATGTGGGGCTGTAGGAGGAGATGGGAACAAACTTGACTTTGTACCCTACTCATCAGCTACTGATTCCTACACTGGCTGAGCTGGGGTGTGCCTTGGGCTTCTGGTTGTTAGCCAGTTGGCTTTTTTTTTAGGTTATGGTTTTGATTTTGTTTGTTTGCTGTAGTTTTCTTTTTTTTAATAGTGTCTATTGGCTACTTGGGTTTGGGGGTCTTTTGTTTGTTCGTTTATTTATTTTTAATAGTGACTATAAATGCATAAGTACTCTTGGAATGCCATAGTATCGAGAATAAATTTTCCACCTCCAACTCAAATAGCAACCCTTCAGAAATGTTTTCTCGTATAGACTTTAGCCCCTTAAAATGACTCAGATGTCTTGATTTCTTAGCAAGGCTGATTTTTTTTTTTTTTTTTTTGCCTGTGTACACGTTTGGAGATACGTATAGGAACATTGTAACAACAAGAACCTTTCTCTATCATGTTTATGTATCAGTTTTTCTTTGATTTACTTTCTGATGGGCTTAAGGTGTCTATTGCAAACAAAGAGAAAAATTCTGTTTTGAGATAAGAAAAATACAGTCATAAGGCTCACTTTTCTCATAGTGCTTAGGATAGCAATGTGGAATTTCTTGTAAAAAAATACAACAGTTGCTGACTTAGCTTTACAGACGTTGTCAAATGTCTAAGCTTCTGCAGGCACATGGAGAAAGTAATTCTGGTAGTATTCTTTGATCTTTGTACGTGTTTTGAAATCTCTTTTGTAGTTGATAGTCTCAAATCCTTGCACTTAACCCAAAAATCTGTGTTACCTTGAGGGCATGAGGATATATGGCAAATTGATCAGGCATGTGGCTAAGAAAAATTGCATTTTCCTTCTCAAAACACAGATCTTCTTTTAAAAAAATTTCATTAAGAGGAGCTTTATTCCATGTTCATTGTATAAAATAAATATGTATATATATAAGCATATTGGATGAGGGGGAATGGCCTCAAGCTGTGCCAGGGCAGGTTCAGATTAGATGTTAGGAGAAAGTCTTTTGGGGCGAGGCAATGACAATTTATCTCTTTACACAGTGCCAAGTGCACTTGTTGAATAAGTAAACAGAAAAAGTAAAGAGTCTAATACTGGGTAAATTTTGCATATTTCTTTAATCATTTGCATTTAGATGGTTAAAGACAAAATGCAAAGCAAGTTTTGCACATTCCATGCGCTACAGAAAGTCTCAGGATCCTTTGGTTGGTTTGTATATTTAATATATTACAAGCAAAACAAACAAAAACCCAAACAAACTCTGCCAGGCTGATCTGGGAACTTCAGCAATTCCTCAAGCTTTCAGGGCTAAAATGGGTATTGGTCTGGTCCCCACGCACGCTGCATGCCCTCCACTTCACAGAATTGCACTGTTTTCATGACAAACATTGTGCTGTGTCTCAGTTGACCTCCCCAGTGTTGTTGGAGTCACAGGGGCTGCAAAATAAAACTCGGATAGTTTTTAGCTGTAATGAGCTCTGTGACTGTTGTTTTGTCATGCCTTAAGGCCCCTGTACAGCTGACTCACCGAGGCTCTTCGACAGTCACCAGACTGAGTCTTTCTGCTAAAGAAAGCTTTTCTGTTGCAGAAAGGCGTCAAAGGCAATATAAGTGTGTGGCGGTGGTTTAGGTGCGGCTTGTGCTGCAGAAATGGGGACCCCCTTTCTTTTGCAAACTTGATCAAGATGCCTTAAAATCAAGAACAATCAAAGGTAGCTAATCACCCTCCACAATGGAGAGAGCAACAGATACCCTCATGTATGAGTTGACTTAGTCCTAGTGTGACTTTCAGGAGGGGCTGACTGTTATAGTGGTCAGGCTCTTCCTCATCAGTCTGTCCTCTTTCAGCACTAAAGCAGCATGTGACCACTCAGGGGCAAGGGAAATAAGAGAGAAAATTTTCCCAGATCATCAATTTCCAAGACAATCAGTGGTGGGTCCTTCAGACAAGGTGACAGAGAGGACTCTGTGTAAGGAAGTGACTTTGGCTTTGAGGAGAGTGGAGAAGGGCTTCTGTGTGCAAGAGGGTTGACCTCAAGTCCTTTCAGGCTTGCATTGAGAGAGGATGTAGCTATCATCATGTCTCAGTGAATGAAGTATCCCTGTGTGGAAGAGAGAAAAATTGTTTCAAACCCTTCCTGGAAGGCTGTGCCAGGATGCTGCAGAGAGCTCTGCTACCCTTTAGAAGGTAAAGGTGAAGCCTCTAATGAAGGGAGAGAGAACTTTAGAAAAATGTTCTGTTCTTTATGGGTAAAAAAGCTCCGCAGAAGATTGGAGAAAAGAACTGCACAGTAAATTGCCAGTGACTTTTCTCTATGTCATACTAAAACAAAAATTAAAAAGGCTGGGCATAATGAAAGCTGAAGAGAAAAGAAATTAAATATGTCTTCAGATTTTAGAGAATGACATATATTAAAGCTAGATAGAACTAATGTAACAGAGGTCATAAATTCATTTTGTAGTTTTATCTTCAAATCCTTAACTTGTGACTGAGCCGTAGCACATAATTCCAGAAGGCATCCAGTCTTGGTGCAACATCTTCATATGGCCTGCTGCATCTCTGAGAAAGTTGTCCACATGGCTAATTTGAGAATTAATCACACTGCTTTTGAGTAAGCTTTTAAATTACTAAGGAGCTCAAATGAGCAGAAATTATACAGCAGAAGCTAGTTAAATGAGCTATAAAACACTGAATCGCACAGGAGCATGGCCATCTTTTATTGGGCTTCACACCTCTGAATGCTTAATCAGTTTGGGTTTATTTTGTATTACTCCAGTGGGGAAAGCAGTGGGCTGGCAGTACTTCTATGGCAGTAATTGTCCACTATGGTGCTAACCAGTGACTTTGTGTGTGAGGAACTCTGTTAGACACGGTGGTAGAGAAGCCTTTCTGGTAATAAGATTTCCTTGTCTAACTGCATTTTTGGTGTGAATGAAGAGAAAAATGGTCATTTACAAGATGCTGCTTCAGGCATCCCTCTACATCCATCAGGATATGTGGCGGCTCCTGGAGGCAACAGCTCCTTCTCCTGTGACAGGATAAAGAGATGTAACCTGTGCAAAAAAATGTCCATGCAGTTTTTTTGTGTGTTTGTAAAGGCACCCTCCCATGAGATCTGTATGATAAAAAGCCATCTAAACCGCAGCTCTGAAACTTTCCATTAACTCTGTGTTAGATGTTTGCCTGGTGACAAAACCATTTGGCTTGAGAGCTCAGCTGACACCTGCTGGAACACTCATCTGATGTGCCGTGTTACTTTTCACTGTACAAAGCTCAACAAGGTTTGGATCTGGGACCAAGAAAAGGATAACAAGCATTACCTACAAGGACGGGGTTTCTTCTGTGATGCAGCTTGAGTTTTTGGCTGGGTTTTGTTTTGTGTAGCTCAGTCTGGAATTCCATGCTCCCTTTTTTATTTTGCTTCTTGAAAATCGTTATCTTCTGTTCTTCAAACTGCAATGCCAACTGCAAGATCACAAAGCCTTTTGGATTTGGTCTTCAAAACTGCAGCTGTCATTTGAAAAGACAATTTCTCTGCATTCATGGTAAATGACAGCATTCCACATTACTGCTGACGTGTTCCTAAAGGACCGCCTTGCATTGACTGAGGGTTTTTTTCCTGTGCCATATTTTTGTGCAGTGAAGAATTTGGTACTTTCATGTGTCTTACATAACCAACAGAATGATGATGAGTCATCTTTAAGAGAGAAAGTGTTGACACACTTTCCTGGCATGAGTTCAAATGGTAAAGGGTGTGCAGTCAGAATGATAAAAAAAAAAAAATATTTCTTTTATTGCTGTTTGTTGCCATGAGAGTTATTTTTATGAGGAGGCCAAAGGCCTGGTACCAGGTACAGGACTGATGCTCCTGTGGTGATTTTTTCACCCTGACAGAGAAATCAAACCTCTTCATCAGAAGCTGCTGGTGAGGTAAGGGAGGTGGTGATTCTCTCCCTGCCCGGACACAGTGTTGGGTCCATGTGTGGACACAACCCCTCCTGGTAATCTGCACAGGGGAGCACCCATGCCGAGGGTTTGCTGGGTGCAGACTCAAACTGAAGACCTTCACGCTTTAACTGGTCACTGTGGAATGTTTCAATAGCACTAATTATTCTGAGCTCAATTTTCATAAAGTATAGTGTCTCTGAACACTGAAAATTGGTAGATACAGTAGGAAGACTAAAATAGCTTACTTTGCCTCTCTTTGTAATTGAAATTTTATCCAGAAACTTGTTCCAGTGCTTCATTCAAAACCCTCCTAAATTCTGCTGCTCAGTTGCACACATAGCAACTACACAGCAGCCAATAGGCAATGGGTGAGGCAGAAGATCAGCTTCAGTGGAATGCTATTTAATTGCTGTTCTATTAAGAAAATAAGTTTCACTGTTGTATAAGCAAGCTAACAGTTGTAAATGTTCCTGAGGCTGATGCTTATGATGCTAAAGAACTAGAGATTTTGCAGTTTCATTTACTGAGCATTAAGTGCAGACTTTGTGCAGACCGAAGTCCTCTGTCACCATGAGTGATAAGTGCTCTGGTCTTTTTATAATAATTTTCAGCTCTCAGGATGAAGCTTTCCTGGGCCTCCACGGGTCATGCAAAATGATTTTGTGGCAGTGGTGAAAGAGTTAGTGGATAAATTTTGATTTCAGTCCTTCCTTGAGACTGTTTTGTCGCCGCAGGGACGTTTCTGATCTAGCTCCCTGGCACTGACAGATGCAGGATTCAAACAGCTTCCAGCCACACTGTTATTGATGCTGCACTCACTGGAGTCTGCCTGCTTGGGTACCGCCTGCCCACCCAGGGGCGGCTGGGCCGGGGGTGAAGGTTGGTTAGATAACACGGATCCAGCCTGGAGTCACAGATCCACAGACACTGTCATTCTCAGAGCTTTTCCTGCTGTCAGTGAACTGCTCGTTCATGCAGGGTCTGCTCTCAGAAGCCTGGGCTGGAGGTAGTATTGTTTGTATTATTTTCCCTAGAAATAGGTGACAGTTATGCTGAGTAAGAGACTGAGTTACTGAATAGATTTAAAAAAAAAAAGTTTCTTAAGCCTTTCTCTCTCATTCTAGATACATTATTTTTCCTCCCTTGCCCCACTTTGTGAGTGGGGGAGGAAGCTTTACAAACCATGTTTTTACACCCATTGATAAATGGAATGAGTTTTGAGTGTCAACATTAAAATGTTCTGTGCCATGGGCTCCGGGAAACTGCAGGGAAATGTGCTGCAAGTGAAGGAGAAAAAAACTCCGTTTTCAGCCCGGCTGTGGGCCCTGCCAGGGTGCTGTGGGGAATGTTGATAAACATTGGGAAGGGCTGAGAGGTGGCAGAGGCAGGTGAGGAGCCGGTGGCTTCCGAAGGACCACAGAGAGCTGCCAGTGCATCTCTTCAGTGTCTGAGCGCCAGAGGCTTCTGGTTGGGGGAAGCCTTTACAACTCTTCTATTTTTACATTCCCTGCATAAAGGAAAAAAAGCGATGCAATGGAAATACAAATTGGAATAAACACTTCTAGTAGGAATAGTATTTTACATCTCTCTCTGCCTCTGCTGAGTAAGCTCTGCTAGCTCCAATTATTCATTACTAAGGAACTCTTCTAATTCGTCTTTATCGGTACTCCAGGTAGAGGTGATCTGGGTTTTTTTTGTTTTGTTACCTGGCAATGGCTGTGCTGTCAGTGCTGCTGCTGCTTGGGCTAGTAGACATAACTGCTGCTGCGGACGTCGCACCTAGGATAAAAGCGGGGTCAAGGTGGAGAGGTGAAAAGAATCGTGAGTAACCCAGAAGCTTTTCCTTCTCTTCTTCTCATCTCTCTGTTTGAGGAAATGTGTGAGGCCTCGTCGCGCTGTGTAATTCTTCCTCTCCAGGAGGTTATTCTTTAATAATAACCTTAAGGTCATATAATTTACGTATTTAAATATGCATGCAGAAAGTATGGGCCACACCTTCTGTATCCTCTGCAAATCTGCAGTACAGTCCTGTGTGTCCCTGCAAGCTTCCCCGAACTGCCTGTGCTGATTAACTCCTCTGTTTCCAGAGAGCTGCAGCCTTCCAGGCTGTGCCTTCGCTACTTGTAGTCTCACCTTTCTGCACGTCACTTCAAATGTTAGTCCAGGTAAAAGTAGGAAATTTTACAGGTCCACCCTTGGTGTGAAGGAACCTTGTAACCATGGTGATTGTACTGGGTAACTTCACAGATAGAGATGGGTAACTGCAGTTTAAAGTCTACAGAATTAGGAAGAGGGATTTAATATGATATTGCAGCCTGTGCAAGGTTTATCAGTGCTGCAATTAGAAAAGAAGATTAGTATTAGAAAAGGAAAGTAGATGAGTCATGGTAATATTTGGGAGCGAGACTTCCTACTGCATGCGCCGTTGCTGAACTGAAACAACGAGATGATTATTTTCATTTAAAGGGCAATTCACTTCATGCTGAGACTATTTGTTATTTCTGTCTAGCTGTTTATAAATAAGCACAGCCATGATGGTCAGCATACTGTATCATTATATTATCATTTATTATCATTATGTGTGTGAATTTGTGCTTTTTTTTTATTTTAAAGAAATACCTAGATTACAAAAAGGGGAATGAGTATTGAAAATTGAATAAGGTTTTTCAGGTAATTCAGCTAATTGTGATGTGGCTGATTGGAAAATAGATATGATGAAAGTCCCTGAAATAACCAGAACTTTTAGGGGTGTCTGTGGGTATCCTTGTGATGGACATTATCTTGATGGTCATGTTGTCTGGAAGCTAATTTGCAGCTTGAGTACTATTTGTTTTCCCTGAGGTACAAACAGATATCAACAAATCTGACACCGCATTCAGTCCCCCAAATCAGCAGCGTTAAGGAGAAAGGCGCTCAACTGAGTGGAACTGTGAACTTGCCTCATTCATTCACAAGTAATTTATATCTAAAATCTACACTACCCAAACTAGCAGCCTGTTAATGTGTGCACAAGTGATGCATAAAAATATAACATCCTATGACTTATGAATATTTAAGTATGTTAACTAATTATGGTTAAAAGAGCCCCTTAATTTAATGGATGTTGAAACCGAGGCACAAATCATTAGATTTGTGACCTGAAATATGTTGATTGAAATTTTTCCAAGGCACACTTCTTGTATCCTTTCAACTACTACCTTCTATAAAAAAAAAAAACAAACCTCAATTTCTGGAATAAAATTACTATATTTTCAGTTTTGATTCATTGATTTTCAGATGTTAGGGTATTTGTGCCTCTGAGTATTTAATTTGAATTTTCTCCTGCAAAGAACAAATAGTTGGAGATGCAGATATTAATTTTTCACAAAAACATGACTGAAATTAATCTTTTTGCGATGGTGTTTATCAATGATGAGTAAATGACACAATTGTAATACATCATTTAATTTCAACTTTAGTTACTTATTAGGCCTTATGGATTGAAATTGCTTGATTTCTTCTCTCAGGACAGGAGTTTCTCAGACCAGTATAGTAGCACATTGCTGATATTTGGTAAAAGGAAAAGCAAAGATGTAGATTAGGTTTTTATATCATATTGATCTTGTGATAATCACCTAGAGCGATCAGTTGTGCAGTTTGTTAAAAGTTATAGATGTGAATCAAGTCTCCTTGAAATTAAGAGAAGGTATTTTGATTAGACCTTAATATTTGTTTAAATATTAGCAATATTCATAATAGGAACAACTATTGGAGATTTTACAGGAGTGACATCTGAACTGTAAACTGTTTGGCTTTGCTATCCATGATGCAAAAATATTTCTCCAGCAGTAGAATGCAGATATCATGCAGAGCTGGATGCTGTGGGAAGTAGGTACCTCCTTTCTGAGAGAGAAAGCCAAGATGTTATGTAATCAGAGATGAGTGGTTGTTGATTGCTATTAATGCTATATTTGCCTGTCAATTGACAAAATATTCAAAGGTGTC